>PVJS01026216.1:0-27184 GCA_004027185.1 Glis glis | reverse complement strand
GCCTGGGTCTCCGCTCTGAGCCTGGGTCTCCGCTCTGTACTGCCGCACAGGCCCTCGGCCCGGACTCTTCCCCGCATGGCCGCCAGGTGGCGCGCCCGAACCGCTGCTGGAGCCTGGGCGGGGGCGGGGCGGAGAGGAGGCGGGTCGTTTTGGAAACCGAGGGCGTGCGGGTGCAGACCGCTGCGGAGCTGGCAGGCGGGTGAGCGGGCTGGACGCCAGGGCCGGCTCCGGCCCACCGTGCTGGATCGGACCTCGACGTGGCTGGGGCTGTGTGGAGACCGGCGGTGCTCGGCCGTGACTCCTTCCAATCTGACACGAAGACTGGATGTGCGTCCCCACCCCACCCCACCCCTAGCCCGGGGCTCGATCTGCTCCGCGATGGGTCTGGGGTCGCGCACTCAGCTCGGGGCGCGCTCCTGGGCGGTTGGGAGCTGCTGGGCGTTCTCCTAGGCCCGCCCCTCTTCTCCACGCAGGAGACCGAGAGGGAAGCGGCCTGTCGCGATCTGATCAGAGCACCGTCCTCCCTCTCTTTCCACCTTGCGGTAGAACCCCTGGATGTCGCGATTGTTTGCCCTCCTAGGTCTGCTCCTGGAGGGCGGGATCTGAACTTAGAGGTTTGTAACCTTAGGGAGCAGTCACAGGGTCTCTCCCCCACAGTAAATACGCAGTCCACCTACACAGCAGTCCCCCCGATCCGGGTAAGTGCGTGTTCAGTTACCTGAGGTCAACTGCTGGTCCGAAAAAAATTTGTATGGAAAATTCCAGAAATAAACAATTTGTAAGTTTTAAACAACTTTTATTACAGTGTACAGTTGTTCTATTTTAGTATTAGTTGTTATTGTTAACTTACTGTGTCTAATTTATGAATTAAACTTTATTATACGTATATATGCACAGGAAAAAAATAATATATGTAGGGTTCGGTATTATCTCCAGTTTCAGGCATCCACTGGGTGTCTTGGAACAACATTTTCCCCCACCGGTAAGGGGCGGGGGCTACCGTGATGCCTTCCATATGTATGGGGCCTTATAACTTTAGATTCCCAAAGCGTTCAAGCCTCCTTAATAATCCTGACAGGAGATGGGATGGAGATGGAGGAAGAAATTGAGGGTCTGAGAGGTTGAGAAACGTGTGAGGTTATAAAACTAGTGAGAGACTCCACTCGGGCTTGCTTCTTTTAGTGCGAAAGGAGGCATTAGGAGGCTTCTGGATATTCAGGACTCCACAAAGTCGTAAGCAAGGACTATTAGGAGCTTTCTAGAGACTGAACCAGGCCCCTGAGACTCTGCAGGAAGGGATGCACTTTGTGTCTATGGTAAATGTGCACAAAGTATTATGGGATAACAGTACATTTGGAGGTGATGCTGTGTGTCCATTTTTACTAAATAGACTTCTCACTTTTCACTGAGAAGCATTTGGGGAACATTTGTTTTAAACATTTTCTGACAGAAAATGATTGTGGAGTAGACTCGGGAAAGCTGAAGATCTGAGTCTTTCCAACCCAGGCTTATCACCTGCATCCTCTCCATGTATGTTAGAGCGCCCAGAGTTGAGAGAAAACCAGGAATGGCCACAAAGAAGAAGAGATGGCATTCCTGGCAAAGGCCTCCGTGGCGTTACCTGCGTGATTCTGCGAAGTCTTTTGAAGTTGCTCATGATTGTGTTAAAGTGCTGCTGCTTGTGTGCTTCTTTCTAATAGCTTTTTCTCTATAAAGCCAAGGGCCTGGTAAAGGGCCGCGCTCAGAGCAGGCACTGAATAGATGTTTGCAGTGACTGATGAACGGATTAGATGTCCATTTGTCAGGAAATATTCTAAGTGTAACCTTCTTGGACGATAATGTTTACTTTGTGAATATTTTTCTAAGATTCTCACCCATTCCTAGGATAGAAATCCTCTGGGCGGTCAGGAACTGTACATGTTTATGAAAGTCCCCATTGTTTGTAGGACATTATCAAATACAAAAGTACATTTTGAGGTACTGTCTTTAGCTCGCTGCGAAGCTGCAACTGTCAAACAGGCAATCCAGTTGGCTTACTAATTTTCTTGAAAGTGCGTGGAACAATGAATCTTAATATAGCTTAGGGACAAATCATTTTTGCTTTAATGGATCCACATTTCACTCATATTTTATTAAAATCCTTTGCCACAAGCTGCAGCTAGGTAACTGCATTAGAGAGTTCAAAGCATAAGAGCCAGGTAACTGAGGTAATTAAACAAGATGAGGTCATTTTCCCTCCAGCACCAGATGGGTACTGCAGGTGGAGACCACAACACTTGATCTCTTCCATATGATTCAGAAAGAAAGAGATTAATGTTGACATTTGCTTTAACTTTTAAATAAAATATTTTGCAGCAAAATTATTATTGTTTTAAAGTGAAACCTTTGTCAACATGCTTTTTGTACAACACTCAAGATAAAAATTCTAATTCTAAAATGGAAAATAGAATAAAAATTCAACTCTGCATCTGAAACAAAAGAGAACAATTTTTTCTTAGCTGATAATTTTCTGTGAACTGTATTGGTATGATGATGATGATACATTTTGGTAGGGAACTTATTGTGTTATTCTCAATACATTTGAGAAGACATCGTCTTAATGTATTAAATCTTTTTATGCATCATCTCTGTGCTTTTCAGTTGGAAAGTATTGTAGTATATTTGCATTTGTGTATACTCAATTTTTTCTTTTTGGCAGACAGGGATGTATACATTTGGCTAGAAAAGTCTCAGACTCCAAGACAGGCTCACTAGAGGGCTGGGTGTGTGAGCAGAGTGTCTACAAAGAAAAACATGTTTTCATTTCAGCAAATTTTTCCACTGTGGATTTCAACAGTCTTTGTAGATTATCAATTTGGTGATCCAAATCAACAATGAAAGTTGACAATAGCAAACCTCATAATTAATTAGTCTTTCCACATATCATTGTACTTGGCAATAGGCAGGCATCCTCTGTTGTACGGGTTCCTGAAATTTGGGGAAGAATGGTCTGTAGCTATAACTGAAGAGAAAGATGGAGCAAAATACTTAGTAAGCTCTTTCTAAATGTGAGACACTATGCCCAGAGTTTTAAATATTAGCTTATTTAACCTGGTATGGTGGTGCACGCATGTAATCCCAGCACTTGGGAGGCTAAAACAGGAGAATCACAGGTTCAAGGCCAGCCTTAGCAACTTAGCGAAGCTCTCAGCAACTTAGCGCCACCTTGTTTCAAAATAAAAAATAAAATAAAATAGGGCTGGGGTATGTAGCTCGAAGATAGAACACTCCTGGGTTCAATCCCTAGCACCACAAATTAATAATAATAATAATAATAATAATAATTAGTTTAATCCCTACAATAACTCTTAGAATAAGATTGTTATTACTCACTTTATAGCTGATGAAGCTGAAGTTCAAGTTCACACAGATATATGTGGTGGGTCTAGGATTAAAACACATGGCTGCCTGATTCATTCATCCATCCACTCATGGATTAACTTTTTTTGGCGGAACTGGGGATGAAACCTAGGGGCATTCTACCTCCAAGCTACACCTCAGCCCTATTTTTTTTATTCTTTATTTTGAAACAGGGTTTCACTAAGTTGAGGAGGGCCTCACTAAGTAGCTGAAACTGGCCGCGAACCTGCGATCCTCCTGTCTCAGCCTCCCAAGTACTGGGATTACAAGCGTGCGCCACCACGCCTGGCTTCATGTACTCATTTGACAAGGACTTATTCTGTGTCTGTTGTGGTAGGTGGGGAAGTACAGTAATGCACAAGAATCACATCATCCTCACTCTCATGAGTTTCCAACCGTTTTAACAAATAATTACAAAGGTTTTGGCGTGCTAACACCAAACTGATCACAGGTTTGGCCCTTAATTTTATGTGAGTAGTGCAAATTAAAAGATAAAAATCTACCTTAATCTTATGAGAGTAATAGAAATTAAAAGATAAAAATCGGCGGGGTCTGGTGGTGCATGCCTGTAACCCCAGTACTTGGGAGACTGAGACAGGAATTTCACAGGTTCAAAACCAGCCTCAGCAATTTAACAAGACTCAGAAACTTAATGAGACCCTGTTTCAAAACAAAATTTTTTTAAAGGTCCTGAGAGTGTAGCTCAGAGGTAGAATGTCTCTGGGTTCAATCCTCAGTACCAAAAAAAAAAAAATTTGTTAAAGAAAACTATACACTGAAAATACCTAAGCCAAAGCCATGAAGTATTCCTACTTAGTATAAACATTGGTAAAAGTGGGCTTTGACTCCTCTTTTAAAAATTATTCTTAGTAATTTTTATTATTAAGTATAAAAGCAATTAATAGCTTATGAAAAATCATTGTGAATAATACATTATTATTATTACTTGCATTTATAAATCTCTTAACAATTTTTTTTTTTTTTTGCGGTACCGGGGATTGAACCCAGGGGCATTATACCTCCGTGCTACACCCCCGGCCCTATTTTTTATACTTTATTTTGAAACCAGGTCTCACGAAGTTGCGGAGGGCCTCACTAAGTAGAGAGAGAGAGAGAGAGAGAGAGAGAGAGAGAGAGAAAGAGAGCTGAGGCTGGCCGCGAACCCGGATCCTCTGGTCTCCGCCTCCCAAAGTACTGGGATTACAAGCGTGCGCCACCACGCCCGGCCTCTTAACAATTTAAAACACACTTTAATGTGTACTTTTACTTGCTCTTTCTAACAACCCTGGCCAAATCTAATTTTGGGGGGCCCTAGTTCTAATTCTGTTGGATCCTGGTTTCTTGGTGCTCATAGAAAATTATGGGTTTTTTAATTAAAAATTATTACATATTCATTGAGTTGCTGCTGTGTTTATAATTTTTAAAATTCAGTCCTTTGCTGTTAAAGGAGCTTGATAGGGTCAATGGATATAGACGGATAACATAAGAGATCAAGTCTCTTAGAAAGCTTTGGATGGTAGGAGTTAGGGAGGATGCTGCACTGTATCTGGGACTCACCATATTCAGGAATCCTATTGATTCATGATGTTCCAGCCTTATGGTTGATGTTAGATCTAGGGACAAGGAAACAGTCAGGATAGAAAAGCCAGTTTTAATGAAGTCCCAGTGGCGCCTTACCTAGAGTAAACGTAAGTAGAGGGGCAAAGATAGAACTTACTCACTTTTCCTATGTCTCTTTCCAAACAGATACATTTCTTAATAACTCATCAGAACAATGGAAAGCACAGGGAAAACAAATAAAAAGGATACACAAGATGGGCCACCGAAAGAAGTCAAATTGCCTACCAGTGAAGCATTTCTAGACTACTAGTAAGTCTGTAGGCTGAAATCTAAAGGTTGCCCCATGCGCATGTAATCAGTGTGAAGACTTGTATAGCTCCAAATGGAAATGGTGCACCGGATGACTGCCAAGAGAATAGAGATGGATTGGAGATATAATTGCACTGTTGTACTACGTGCATATTTTTAAAGGTTTTTGAAACTTAGAATATAATCCTAGTAGTATCTATGAAACAGTACTCACCCATATGATTTTGCCTCTCTCTTCTGTGTTAGTGGTCACTCTCTCCTATATACACAACAGGTTGCTGGCTTACTTCTTAAAATATAACCATGGAACACTTAGCATACATTTATAGAAGAGAAGATGACATTTTCTTTTATTTAATTTTCCATTTCTTAGGTATTCCAGCTTGCATTATTCCTAGATGACTGCAGATCAAATCCAAGTGATTTCTTTTTTTTTTTTTTTTTGCGGTACCGGGGGTTGAACTCAGGGGCGTTCTACCTCCGCGCTACGCCCCCGGCCCTATTTTTTTATACTTTATTTTGAAACCGGGTCTCACGAAGTTGCGGAGGGCCTCACTAAGGGGAGAGAGAGAGAGAGAGAGAGAAAGAGAGAGAGAGAGAGCTGAGGCTGGCCGCAAACCTGGATCCTCCGGTCTCCGCCCCCCAAAGTACTGGGATTACAAGCATGCGCCACCACGCCCGGCTTCCAAGTGATTTCTAGAGAATTGTTTTTTTTAATAATGAGAATATTTCATAACGTCTTACTCCTGGAAGCTGGAGACAAAGCTTGAGATGATGCATATTCTACATTGATGTTTTATTCCAAGTCGTGGACAGGAAGCCCCTTGAGAGCTTGTCAACCTTAACTTTCGGCACAAGGGAGATGGTTTAATGCATAATTTCTAGGGAATTAATGGATAACTGTCAGTCTCTTCCCAAATATGACTGACATTACTTCATTTTCTCATTCAACAAGTACTTGAGTGTTTATCAAGTATAAGAGGCAAATACGGGGTACCAGAGTACAGCAGTGAACAGACCACCTTCTGTAATGAAGGTCTTATGAAAGAATACAATGGTATTTAATGATATAACTAAAGGACTTGACCTAGTCAGGGGGATTCAGAAAAGCTTGTTTGAGGAAGCCATGTTTGAGTTGATCTCTGGAAAAGAAACAGATGTTATGGAGAGAGGGTGGTGGAGAGAATGGCTTATGTAAAAGACACTGGAGTGCAAACCACAGTCTAGAAACTGGAAGAAGGTAGTGTGAGGGAGAGAGGACACAGGCGCACTGGTAATTCAAGCAAGGGTCAGACAGATCAGAAGACGGGGACATGGAAGACCATTTATTGGAGAGGCGTGAGGTTGAAAGTGAGAGCCTGCGATGCTGCTGACTAGGTTTTCGTTTTTAACAACATTCAGGGGATATCCATCTCCTTCTCCTTGGGAAATTCCTAAGTATTCACGTCTTTTTTTAGAAGGCAGTGAGTGAAAAAGAACTCTGAGAAGTATCCACTGGAGGGAGCTTTTAACAGTCTCCTTTTATTCTCTACCTGAGATAACATTAATAACCAGATACTATTTGAACTCTTTTCTCAACTGAAAACTTCCTTTGTCGCATCTTAGGAGACGTGTACAAAAAGTCAATCTTTGTGAATAGAACCTGGTCTCTGATTTCTCCCATGGTTTATAGAGAGGACATCCAGTTACAGCTGTTTCTCTTTAGGGTCAACCAAAGGCCAGTCTTTCTCCTCTTGAGCAGAAGTTTACAAAGAGGCAAACATTGAAAAATTCCCATGATCTAGTGCAAGATATAAACTGAACATCCCATGCCTTTGTCCTCTCATTTGTTAAAACTAAATAAATAATCTCATGGGCTAGGACAGCCAAAGACTTACTGTACCATGCCCTGCTGGTGACAGATTACTCATTCCATGTGTTCCCATGTAAAAAAACTCTCGTCACCTGACAAGTAGCCAAACTACCTCCTCTAACCATCAAAGGAAGGATTGTCCAGAGGTCTCCCTGCAGCATCTTGCATTTCTCATTCTATCTCATCTTCTAATAAAGCAGTAAGCACATAGTAGTCAATTAATGGTTTTTCAGCAACTGAACTTTTAAAAAAAATCCCAAGAAAACAAGGTCATGAATTTCTGTGTTTGTGAAGAAGTGGTCCTGCCCATGTTAAGTCTATAAAATGAACTCTGAGTAGTGATAGTTTTTATTTCCTTCTTTATACTTATTTTTCCCAGTTTTTCTGCACTAAGTATGATTATATATATAGAAGTAGGTATGGATCTAGTTGTGGGTAAAAAATAGATTAAAAATATAGATTTTTTTGAAATTTAAGTTTATTTTGTCAGGTGGTTTGGGGACTTATGGTTTTATATGGACCAAGCAGTTAGAATATCTGAGGTAAGGGAAAAATATGGAAGGTAATTTCTGCTTGGCTAACCTAAACAAACTCTGAACTCCTTGAAGAACTCCCTATAATTCTTTATATAGTACAACCTGGTGTAGAGTAGAAGCTCAGAGTTTCCTTCTTGAGTAAATACACTTGGATCTTGACTGGGAGCAAAATCACACTCATGAAAACAAAAAGCAGATATTATTTTTACCTATCAATATAGGAAATAAAATTTTAAAGTATTAATACTTGATGATAGAATGCCTTCCATAAAACAGGCACTTTCTTACCCACTGGTGAGTGTAAACTGTTCAAATACTCTGAAAACGTTGGCAATGACAGCAATAACTATAAAGCAATCCTGCTCTTTGATCAGGTAATTCCATATACATAAGAACTCTATCCCAGGAACATAAGGTCATGAACCTCTATGGTTTCTTTGTAAAGAGCCGAACCACTGATGCTAAGTCTACAAAGTGATCATCTCTAAGTAATGGTGGGTTTTGTTTTCTCCTTTAGCTCGTTTTCCCCTCAGTTTTTTCTATAAGGAAACTTGACAGATATGGATATAGGAACAGGTTTGGATATGCATATGGGCTAACAGATAGATAAAACTGTAGACTTTTTTTGGAATTCAAATTTATTTGTTTTCCTTCACCAAATTTTCAATGAAACTGCATGGAGGGGGAAATTACATATTACTAATATTTTAATAACACGGAGGGAAGGGGTAAGGTGACACATATTATTAGCAATTTAATATCACTGTGCTTTTTAAAAGTGCTGTTTCCTTTTCAAACCACTTTAGTATGTATTGGTTTATCATGCCCTCCGCAACTTCGTGAGACCCGGTTTTAAAATAAAGTATAAAAAAAATAGGGCCGGGGGCGTAGCGTGGAGGTAGAACGCCCCTGGGTTCAATCCCCGGTACCGCAAAAAAAAAAAAAAAAGTTATAAGACCTACTAGATAATAGCTCTGTATAGATGTTATACTGACACTTCAAATAGCTATCAAATAGCCTATACCAAAGTCTTTCTGCTCTTTTCTCTCCCTCTTTCACACCTAACAGATAACTCAGCAAATACCTGTTGAGATGTTAAAGAAATGTCTTTGTGCCAGGAAATAAGCTTTTATTTGTTGAAGAGATAGGGTACTAATGAACTTGTGCCAAAAGGCATACCAAGATTACCATAGTATTTCAAGAAGATGTGCTTGTTGTATGTATGAACACAGTTATAAAGTTTGTGTTGTCATTATTGCCTGAAAAATTCTGGAAATCTACAAAGCATATTTTCTGTATGCCCTTTTTTTTTTTAACGTGCTTTTATTGGTGCATTGGAGTCTTACATTGCAATGAATATCTATTTGATGTTAACATATATGCACACAGCTCTTGGTGCCCCCCCGCCTCCCCCCACCCGTATGAAGTACCAACCCTTTCTTAGGTTTCCTTTAAGCTGAATTATTTCTAGATAATTAGAAAGTATAAAATTACATGTATGAAATATGAAGAGAGTTTATTTGTGGCACTGGGGATTAAACCCAGAGGCATTCTGCCTCCAAGCTACACCCCCAGCCCTATTTTTTATTCTTTTTTTTTTTGCGGTACTGGGGATTGAACCCAGGGGCGTTCTACCTCCGCGCTACACCCCCGGCCCTATTTTTTATACTTTATTTTGAAACTGGGTCTCACGAAGTTGCGGAGGGCCTCACTAAGTAGAGAGAGAGAGAGAGCGCGAGCTGAGACTGGCCATGAACCCGGATCCTCCGGTCTCTGCCTCCCAAAGTACTGGGATTACAAGCGTGCACCACCACGCCCGGCTCCTATTTTTTATTCTTTATTTTGAAACAGGGTCTCACTAAATCGTGGAGGGCCTCACTAAGTAGCTGAGGCTGGCTGCTAACCCGAATCCTCCAGTCTGTCTCCCAAGTACTGGGATTACAAGTGTGTGCCACCACGCCCGGCTTGAAGAGAATTTATTTTTTAAAAATACTTGAAGTTAGCCAGGCATGGTGGTGCATGCCTGTAATCCCAGGACTTGGGAGGCTGAGACAGGAGGATTGCAGGTTTGAGGCCAGCCTTAGCAACTGAGCAAGACCCTCTGCAACTTAAGAAGACCCTGTTTCAAAATTTTAAAAAAAATGGGCTGGGGGTGTAGCTTAGAAGTAAAATGCCCCTGGGTTCAATCCCCAGTACCAAAAAAAAAAAAAAAAACGCTTGAAGTTATCTCTCCAACATGTATTTTAATGAAGTAGATTCTCTAAATAGGCTTTTGTAATATATTTAATAATTTACTTGATTTAAAATAATTTAGTTAAAATTTTTTAATTTTGTCTCATTAATTTTTCCTAAAATAGATAAATAATTGTAACACATCTTACCTTTGTTTATTCTCAGCCGTCAAATAAAGGAAAATGCAGTAGAGAGATTCATGTTTCAAATAAAGAAGCTTAGAGAAAAGAACCAAAAGTATCATGAAAGAGTAAGTATTAAATGTAGAGCTAATTTAATATAGTCATTAAACATTTACACACAGGCTTTGAAAATTTGTGAATTATGATGAAATATATCCTAGGAAACTATCTTCTTCAAAGCTTGGTATTGATTGATTTATAATTCAGTTAAGTTCTTTGTACATGTGAGGGAAGAGGGTACTAATGTTCCCATTATATTGATTATGTCAGTGGAAGTCAGCTTAATTATGTTATTTAGATCATGAGAGCAATAGATTAAAATATTAAGACTTTGAAAGCACATTTACCTTTTGACTTCTTATTTAATCAAACCATAAAACAGTGGTTCTCTATTTTTAATCTCTGAATCTTTGTTTTAGATTTTCAGAGAGCGTGCATATGTAAATACTTTTTGAAGTATACTTTTATTGGTGCATGATAATTATACATCATAGTGAGGTTCCTTTTGTTTCATATTTTCATTCTAGCTTTCACATATGAAGGAAAAATATGACCCTTGACTTCCTGAGACTGGCTGGTTTCCCTCAGCATAATATTCTCAAGTTCCATCCATTATCTTACAAATGACATAATTTTGTTCTTCTTTGTGGCTAATTAAAATTCCATTGTGTATATATACATTTTCTTTATCCACTTATCTGTTGATGAACCCCTAGGTCGTTTTCATCATTTGGTTATTGTGGTAAATACCTTTTGAAAAGTACAATCTCAGTTACTAAAATGACTAACTGGATATGTTAATAACAAAAGATGATATGTTATTTGTTTAAAACCAATATCAAAATGGTGCTATGTATGTCTATCAGGGCTGAATATCAACAGAAATAAAGTTTAGAAGTAGTAAAAGATAATTAACACAACTTTCCCCTCAAGGCTTCTCCTGAGTGAGGAAATACTAAGGGTCCCCCTATTTACATATTTATTTTTTTAGACCTGAAATTTCCTCAGTTAACTGTTTTATTTGACTTTTGTTTAAAAAGGCTATATCTTCATATTTTAATGCAACCAGGAGTCAGAGACCTGAGTTTGCATCCTGACTTACTGTACAACTTACTGGTGATATCTTTTTAGCCAAAGTTGGTATCAGCCTCAATTTTCCTCCTATGAAATGGAGAGTCCTGTCTTCCCATGGGATTAATTTGTTCATTCATTCAGCAAGTACTTATTGGACAAGTCCTGGTGGTGATAAAACTATGTCTCTGGCACTGTTGCTATTCTCAAGGATCAGTATTTGTAATAGGGACTAAAACAGAAACAGGTCTTCAGATAAGAGTGGAAACGAGAAGTACAGCCTCGGTGCTTGGATACACGTTCCATGAGATGAGATCCAGAGAAGGAAAGAGGAGTGGGCTGCCATCCAGGGACCAGTGCACATCGTCCCGGGGTCGGCACTGGGACTTGTAGGTGGGGACTAGGTTACAGAAGGCACAGCAGAAGAGGAGCAAGTACTCACTTTCCCCGTCAGCCTCATTCAGAGGCATGGAGTTTAAGTTCTTGTTTCCATGAAGGTTAGCTCAAGAATGAGACAGACCAAAAAGTCTGCACATTAGTGGACCCAGCAATGAGGAGCATAAAGAGAGGGACTAGCTCCAAATGTACGTGTCTGAATGTCATTATTCCTTCCATCTATGCTGCTAATGCCCCAATCTAAGACACTGCCATCTCTTACCATTCTTCCCCCAACCCCCAGTGCATCTTCCACAGAGCAACCAGAAGTACCCTTTGAATAATGTAAACCTTTCTGTGTTTAAAACCCTGAGTGGCTTCCAGGGGCACAGAAAATAAAATCCACAGCCCTTACCAAAGTCTTCAGGGCCCTGCAAAACCAGACCCCTGCTCACCTCTCCAACCTTGGTTCTAGTTTGTCCACCCTCTGCTTACTACTGCTTCTTTTAAATCTTGGAAAAGCAACTGCTTTCTTATTGTACCTTTACCTACGCCATTGCCTCTTTCTGGTGTTCTTTCCTCTCGGCTTGCACCTTTTCATTTCCCCGGTCTAAGCTGGAATCGTGTGTAAAAATATTATCTCCATTATTACATTGAAAGCTATTTAGGTGGCAGCAATCAAGTCTTACTTATCTTTGTTTCTCCAGAAGAGCCCAGCATGAGGAGGTTTCCTAAAAATGTTTGTTAATTCATGCTAATACCAATGGAAGGAAAGTTTTTGAGGTCATAGATACTGAGACTCTTAAACGTGACTGATTAGCAAGAGATATTTTTCTGCAGTTATGACAAAATCAGAAACACCCCCCTTTCCATTCTACCAAGCATCCCTTCCTGTGTGTGTTCATTTTGTTTGGATTATCTCATCCTTTGTGTGTTCCCCTCCATTTGCATTCATTGCTGCACTCAACTCACTAGACACTTTATACTTGTACGGATTGTGCGCACTTCCTTACCTCCCAATTCATTCTTTCATTCCTACTACTCTACCACGACCTCTCTAGCAAAAGTTACTAACACCTGGGAGGCGGAGACTGGAGGATCCGGGTTCATGGCCAGCCTCAGCTCTCTCTCTCTCTCTCTCTCTCTCTCTCTCTCTCCCTGTCTCTCTCTCTCTCTCTCTCCCTCTCTACTTAGTGAGACCCTCTGCAACTTCGTGAGACCCGGTTTCAAAATAAAGTATTAAAAAAAAATAGGGCCGGGGGCGTAGCGCAGAGGTAGAACACCCCTGCGTTCAATCCCCGGTACCGCAAAAAAAAAAAGTTACTAACAACCAATGAGCCAGGCCCGGTGGACTCTGGTCTTTACCCTCATCCCTTCCGCAGTCGTTCCCTGCATCTTAAAACTCTTTTCTCCTTTGGATACCAGGACCTTAATTTCCCTCAGATCTCTCTGGTCATTTCTTCTTGTTTTTCATTCATTGTTCTCTTCTCAGACCCATCCCTTAATCATGATTTTCCCCAGGGTTCTGACCTCAACCCTTTCCTCTCACTCTAAGCTCCCCCGGGGATCTCACTTAACACCATGGCTTCAAATGCTGTCTATGCAGTATTAGTTCTCATATATTATATGTGATAAAATTCCATAATACTATACACTAAAAAAATTACATGTGCAAATGGAGTGAATAAAGTCTCTAGTTTAATTAGTAACACTGTACCAATGTCAGTGTCATTGGTTATACTGGTTATATGTTACAATGGGGGAAAGTTGGGTAGGTAGTAGACTGGAACTCTGTACTATTTGGGCAACTCATTATGCTTGTTCTTCTGAGTCTTAAATGTTAAAAGGGGCCAGGCATGGTGGTGTACACCTGTAATCCCAGTACTTAGGAGGCTGAGACAGGAGGATCGCAGGTTCAAGGTCAGCCTCAGCAACATAGACTTTCAGCAACCTAGTGAGACCCTATTTCAAAACAAAAAAATAAAAAGGGCTGGGAGTGTAGCTCAGAGGTAGAATGCCTCTGGGTTCAATCCCCAGTACCACAATAAATTAATTAATTAATTAATTAAAAGGGTAAAACTCATGAGATGGCCTTATATGAAAACAAATCAATCCTTTTTGTGGTAGTTTATTTATTGAATATACTTTTTCCCATTTTATAAAATAGCAATAGCTATTTTTATCTCAAAATTATTTACTTTGCTTTGCAGAATAAATGTATTTTAGTACATTGACAGATATATATATGTAACTAAATTTTATTTTAGTATATTGCTCAAAATAATTTTTCAGACATTGAATTCTATAACATGCTGTCAGACACATTCTCCTATTTGAAATTCATATGGGATTTGGAAAGTTTAATATAGATGTTATTAAATTTATATGTAACACAAAATATTGTTTAATAATGTTTATGCAACATTCAGTAACATTTTTCAGATATGCAATGCTGTTTTAATTTACAAATGGAAAAAATCACATGCTTGAAAACAATAGTTACAGTGTTAAAATTTTGATCTAGGAGAACTGGACTCTCTTTGAGAATATTGTGCCAAGCAGGGAAAGTAATATATATTTCTTTATGATTTCATGTAGTGGGGTTTTGCTTTTTCTTGGTACTGAAGATTGAATCCAACGCCCCACCCCCATGCTAAGCATGTGCTCGATCTCTGAGCTACTCACCCAAACCTTAAGTAGTGATTTCTAAATTATCATTGTCTCTGGAAAGTTTTAACCCATATATCATGGTATATATTTTTCTATCTGGAATTGAATTTAGAGGTGACTTGCCTTACTAAAATTAACTAAAATAAATCGGGCATGGTAGCACACACCTGTAATCCCAGTTCTTGGGAGGCTGAGACAGGAGGATCGCAGGTTGGAGGACAGCCTCAGCAAGTAGTGAGACTCTTATCAACCTAGTGAGACCGTTTCAAAAATAAAAATAGAAGCTGGGCATGGTGACACATGTAATCCCAGTACTTGGAAGGCTGAGATAGGAGGATTGCAAGTTCTTGCAGCCAGCCTCAACTATTTAGTGAGGCCCTCTGCAACTTAGTGAGACTATATAAAAAATGGAACTAGGGATGTAGCTCAGAGGTAGAATGCCCCTGGGTTCAATCCCAGGTACCACACAACAATAAATAAATAAATAAATAAATAAATAAATAAATAAATAATAAAAATAGGGCTGGGAATATAGCTTAGAGGTAGAATGCCCCCGGGTTCAACCCCAAGTACCACAAAAAATTAAATAACTAAAATCAGACATGTTTATTTTGTATCCAAAACATACATGATAAAGGAATTTTCCACTTCTACAAAAATAAGTGCAAAACTCCATATTTGGAAAAGTATTAGCACTGTAGTAATTTGGCAAGTGATATTTCCATTACTGTCATTCAAGTTGCTACAAATATTTTATTTTAAAATAACTTATGTCAAGCCATAATAATTCAATTTATTTTTAAGCAAACAAAACATGAATCTATTTCATTCAAGGAAATGGAGTATCTGAGAATGTTTAAAGAGTAATTAATACATTATATTTTTTATTTGCTGATATTGATGGACCTTCAATTTTTTAACTAATTTTTAATTTTGAGATAATTATAGATTAACATGCAGCTATATAAAAAATAATACATAGAGCAATTCTCATACCCATTACCTAGTTTTCCATAACACATTACAAAACTGTAGGACAACATCACAACTATAATATTGAGATCTTCTTGATTCTTGGTGTGATGAGTGGTTTATTGAAACCTGGACATTTTTGTATTATATTATGAGGCTCTGGGTCTCATTTACAATCTTCTATTTTACCTGGCTTCTACTGACATCACTTTGGCAGGGAAAGTGGAGATGCCTCCTGTTTATTGCCTGGTAGAAGTAGTTTAGGCTCCCCCGCTCGGCCTTCATTGAGACCTAAAAGGGCGGGGGGGGGGTTCTCACTACTACTGGGCAGGAATGGGAGTTTGGCTTCATGTATTTGGGGTTCCATTGTTGGAGTATGTATTTGTTTCCTTGGGCTGCCATAACAGATTGCCACAAACTGTGTACCTTAACTCAATGGAAATTTATTCTCCCACAGTTCAGGAAGCCAGAACTTCAAAATCAGGATATTGGCACATTGTAGACAAGATTGGTTTCTTCTTAAAGCTCTCAGGCAGAAACCATCCCATCTCTTAGTTTCTTGTGTTTCCAGAGATCCTTGGCATTACTTGGCTTGTCAACACATCACTCCAATCTCTGTTCCTATTTCATGTTGCCTTTTTCTTGATGGCTGTGTTTTCATACTGTCATTTAATAAGGGATACCAGTCATTGGATTCAGGCTACCCTAATCTAATATGACTTCATCTTAACTAATTACACTTGGGCTGGCATGAATTCCGGGAGGGGCATTCATACCTAATGCAGGGTGTAGATGTAACATAATTATTACATCTTCTTGATAGTCTCGCTGTTTTATTACTATATAAGGTCCTTTTTGTCTTCAGTAACAATTTTTTTCATAAAGTCTATTTTGCCTTCTGTTAGCACAGTCACTCCAGCTCTCTTTGGGTTATTTGCTTGTATTGTATAATATTTTTTCATCTTTAAATTTTTAACCTATTCATTTCTTTGAACCTAAAATATATGTCATAGAAAGCAGAGATGGGTTGTTTTTTAAAAAATCCATTCTGCCAAGTTCTGTCTTTTAATTGTCATATTTAACACATTTTCAATTAATTTAATGAATGATAGTTACATCTGATATTTTGCAATTTGTTTTCTCCCTTTTTTGTTCTTCTATTCTTCCATTATTGCCTTCTTTTATATTAAATATTTTCTAGTGTACTATTTTAACTCTGTTACTTATTTTCTTAGTGGTTTCCTTGAGGATTTCCTTTTAACATCTTAATTTATAACAATCTACCCTACATTAATGCCAGCTTAATTTCAATAATGTACAAAAACTTTGCTCCATTCCTTCCTTCCTCTTTTGTACTGTCATAAAAATACACTTTATGCATTGCGTGCCCATAGCTTGATAATTATTGCCTTATGCATTTGTCTTTTAAATCAGATGGTGGGAAAGAATTACAAAATATACATTTATTCTGTCTTTTATATTTACCTACGTAGTTACTATTACTGGTGTTCTTATTTTTTCTTCTGGATTCCAGTTACTGTCTAGTGTCTTGTGCTTCAGTGTGAAGGACTCATTTTAATGATTATCATAGGGCAGGTTTGTTTGTGATTCTCTCAGTTTTTATTTACCTACATACAATAGCAAGGGCAAGAACAAACTTTAAAGTTAATTAAATAAACAGCTTTGGAACATAGACAGACTATCCACAAGAAGTACCTGGTCCATGTTTCCAGTATGAAGTAGTTTTTGAATGATGAGCAACCATCACTCTAAAAAAAATCAAAAAGAAAGAAAAGAAAAACAGGGTTATTTGTGATAAAAGCAAAGAATAATATAAATTTCCCCAAAGAAGTAATTTTTTTCTGTTTTGTTCACTGATATAGTCCTAGTGTCCAGCATCCTGCCTAAAATGTGGTAGATGACTGAATGAATAGGGAATACTATGGGAGAAGGGAATTGGTGGGAGATTGAAATAATTGACCTCCGAGGTTTAGCTTTAATGTTCATTGATCCTGTGATAGGGTGATAGGTTGGTAGATTAGTAGCAGTGTTTAAAATGTAATACTCTATCCACTGGTTACTGCATTGACTGTTGAGTCTTACTGTTTTGAGTCTTACATGACCCATAAATTCAGATTTTTTGTTTGTTTTTGTGGTGCTGGGGATTGAGCCCAGAGGCATGCTACCTCCAAGCTATACCCTGCAAGCACTATTTTATTTTTTATTTGGAAACGGGGTCTCATCACATTGCTGAGAGCCTCACTTAGTTGCTGAGACTGGCCTCAAACCTGTGATTGTCCTGTCTCAGCCTTCCAAGTACTGGGATTACAGGCGTGTGCCACCACACGCATTGATCCATAACTTCTTAGAGATGTTATTGTATAATTAATGAAATGTGTCTCACTTTGCAAGCCTCAATATGTGCTTCTGTTTGGGGAAAACAATGCAAATAGTTCAGAAGATGTTATTACTACTGTCGATTCTCATGACAGAATAGTCGCTTAAAGGAGGAACAGACTTGGCACATAAAGAACCTTCTGAAGGAACTCAGTGAGGAGAAGTCGGACGGGTTACCAGTGGTAACCAGAGAGGAGGTCGAAGAAGCAATGAAGGAGAAATGGAAGTTTGAAAGAGACAAGGAAAAACACTTGAGAGGTGATTTAGAAACTTAGAAAATTATCAAAGAAGCCCTATCAGTTATTTCTTGAATGTATTAACGCTTTTGTCTCCCAGTGTGTTCAAAATGCTGTGGCTGTATTTCAGAGGACATCATTAGCAACGCAACCACAAACACATGTAGGTAGATGGAGAGGAGAGGAAAATAATAAAGTGGGCAGAGGTACTGAAGCCAAGTGAGGAGGAGGAATAAGGGCAGTGATCTAAAGCAAAGACAGGTGAAATCCATCTGACTCGCAACACCAGATGCATCCTGTTAGATACCACCTGAGCTTCTCCTCACAGTGGGGTGTGTTATTTCTTCTGTGAAATTCTATTGTTTGGTGACTTCATTGGCTTTATCTTTGGTCTGAATTTAGGAATGATAAGGTGAATATAATCATGGAACACCCTCCCCATATCTGTAAGAGAGTGAGCCCCTCCCCACACACACACACATTTACATGGAGCAAACTGTTGGGAAAGGAGAAGTTTGGAGGACTTGGATAGAAATGATGCTAGGGGTGGGGATGAAAGACCCAAGACATACCCTTGCTATTGGCTTAGAAAAACCATGGTCCCCGGGGGAAAGTCAGACACACACAGAATTTTGATACATGCATTTTTTAAAAAATCCTATTCCTTCATTCTAAACTTGTTGCTAAGATTTCTAAAACCATTTTTGCCAGAACTTCTATAAATATCGTGTCTTCTGGGAAGTTAAAAACCATGGAAAGAGACTTAAGCACTATCAGGGAACAATACCAGGAGCTGGGAGGCAGAACAAGGGACTAGATTTTCCTCTCTCCAGGTTTCTTCAGAACATCTACTTACCCCAGCACCTTGCATAAAGCAGGCACACCACTCAATAGATAGCTTCCAAGACCAAACATCAATAAGCAAGCTTTATTTTGCAAGGTCTCCAAAAGTGTTCCCATAACCCTCCTCCCACCAATCTCCTGTGTAGCAAGTGCACCAGAGCAAACCAAAAGGTTATATGTCTGAAATAGCTCAATATTTGAACATATTTAGTTGGGGAACTTCTCTTCCACTCTGAAGTCTTACTAAGTGAGGGAGTGGGAGAAGACGTGTTATCATGACTATCATATACTGTTTTTCCACACAAGGAAAGCCCAAACCAACAAACTTTAGAGAAGTAAATAAAACAATTTACTAGCAAAAATAATTACCAAGAGCTGGGTATGGTGGCACATGCTTGTAACCCCAGTACTTGGGAGGCTGAGACAGGAGGATCGCAGGTTTGCAGCCAGCCTCAGCAACTTAGGCCCTCCGCAACTTAGTGAGACCCTGTTTCAAATTAAAAAATAAAATAGGGCTGAGGGTGTGCCTCAGAGGTAGAATGTCTCTGGGTTCAATCCCCAGTACCAAATAAAAAAAAGGACCTGAAAAGAACTTAAGTTGAAATCACTTTTTCCCAGAGGCACGATGGCCATAAAAATGACAATTTACTAAAAGAGAATACATATGACATAATGCATTGAACAAAATAGGACGCTTATTAAGCTATCATAGCAGTATTTAAATTTGTGGGTTCCTAGGCATATATATTTTCAATCACAGCCCCAAACCACACATCTACTCTCTAATTGGAAGTTATTTACTTAGATTTTGAATCATGAGGGATAAATAATGCTTTGAATTGTTTTGATTTCTCAGAATTGGCATTTTCAGTTTTTAGGCGTTAACAGTATCTTAACTTCATAAAACCAGATTGTAACCTATTATGATTGCAAGGATGATAGGAATGACATGGTATTTTGATTTTCTTTCCAACAGATATGCGCACACAAATAAGTAATGCTGAGAAAGTGTTTCTTGAGAAACTCAGTGAGAAGGAATACTGGGAAGAGTACAAGAATGTAGGGAGTGAGCAACATGCTAAACTCATTAACTCCTTACAAAATGACATCAACACAGTTAAAGAGAATGCAGAGAAAATGTCAGGTCAGTTGCAACAAAGCCAGCTCAAGTTCAATCAGAGATCGTTAGAGGGCAGACGTTTGTGGGGGAACAGGACTCCCTGGGTCGTTCAGTACTACCCACTGTCAGCACAACCAACTGTGTGTGTGGGGGGGTTGAAGTCCTGGGACCAAAGGAAAAGTTGTTACCACCTTCCAAGGACAGAATGTCAGGGGAATACAGGTGAAGTATCACTTGAAATGGGGAAGGTGGTCCTTCGAAGAGCCTGTAAATATACTCCTGTGTCTAACGAGGACCAGAAGGTGGGCATGAGCTTGAGACAGTGTTAATCACCTTTGCCATGCGCCCTTGGAAAGAGGAGGCATGGAGGCTCATGTCAGAGGAAACAGCTTTTCCTCTTTCCTAGTTGTACCCAAGCTATCCACCATGGTGGCACATGCCTGTAATCCCAGTACTTGGGATGCTGAGATAGGAGGATCACAGGTTTGAGGCCAACCTCAGCAATTTAGCAAGACCCTCAGAACTTAGTGAGACCCTGTTTCAAAAATGAAAAATAACAAAAAGGGCCGGGGGTGTAGCTTAGAGGAAGAATGCCTCTGAGTTCAATCCAAAAAGAAGAAAAAGAAGAAGAAGAAGAAGAGGAGGAGGAGGAGGGACAAGGAGGAGGACAAGGAGGAGGACGAGGAGGATGATAGTAGTAGTAGTAGTACCCAAGCTAGGAAAGAGGAATAGCCATGATTTTGAATGGACGTTAAAGTTTTGGTTATTGCAATAGACTGGAGATATTAATCACTTATTGGAGGACATTTTAGTAACACAGAGAAACCAAAAAGGAGGCTCTGTGGTCCCCATTCTCTTTCCCATGGACTAATGCTGACAGTATTCTCCAGCCCAGATTCTGAAGACAGCTGGTGTCATCATTTACTAATCAGAAGAGGCTGAAGGCCTTTACCCACGCCTCCTTGTGGGTCACTGGTCAGCAAGCTGTGCTTTGGTCAACTGTCCAGCCCTGCTGTACCCGGCAGCCGTCCCTGAGCCCTGGGGGCAGGAGAAAGGTGCCCATAGCTGCCTCTATGGACTTCAGCTGAAAGGCGGTGCTGGGTATAGGAAAAAGCCAGTGGTATATCCAGGCCAAAGCTATGTCTCCCTGAAAAAGAAACTTAAGCCCTTAAAAATTTCTCAGAGTTAGAAATAATCAGGCCCAGTTTAATGATGAGAATACAGGGGCCAGAGAAGTTAATTGCGTTAACCAAGTTCACATGTTCAGTAAGTACTGGAACAGGAATGTGAACCCAGGTGCATCAGACCCCAAACCTTCCAATAGTCCTCCCAGCTGTGGGCACTAGCGAGGTGGGCATGACCTTGAACACTGACTGTACCTGCAGAGAAGACTGCCTGGCCAGAATTTCCACCTGGCCCTGCTCAGTTTCCTCCAGAGGGGACGGAAAGGAGGCCAGGCTGCGGGAGAGGATCAGCAAAGAAGTGGTGCGATGCCGGACAGCCAGTGAGGGGTGCACCAGACTCCTGGCAGGTCGTGAGGAGCGGACACGGACCCAGGGCGAGCTTCAGCCAGTGTGACCTGGGGTCCGCTTCTGAGAAGTGACGGGGCAGCCAGGACTCTGACAGCACACAGCCAGTCTCCTGGCTCCCACTTGCAGTGTCTCAAATTTTCCGGGAAGGAGACTTCTGCGCGTGCCCTTCTCTCTGTGGCTACCTTCACAAAAGAGCGGCGTGGAGTGCCCAGCCAGCTACAGGAAGCATCATCTGAAAGGATAACGGAGAGGTTTTCACCTTCATCCTGTGCTGGTGGTTCTGTTTTTTAAGAAGAAAAACAGTCCATACTGTGTTATATGGAGTTTGGAACAGAGTCAAATGTTAATACTGCCTTTTCAATACTAACATGGCAATAGAGCTGCAACTTTAAAGCATATTCGGTAATCTATTTTTTTCTACAAATTTACAGCAAAAAATTAATAGTTAATGTTATCAAGCTTCAGATTTTATTATTTTTTTCAGAGGCCAAGAATGTAAAATCCATTATAGCTAAAATCCTGATCCATTGCAACTTTTAGATTGTTGTGTTTTGTTGGGCACAAGTTTCAAATAAATAACTATCATTAATGAGCCAGGGCCTGAATAAAAAAAAAGAAATTCTATCAGAAGTGAGACTGGAATAATTAAGTCCTCAAGTAATTACTTCAAATGAGAGTAAGAAAACGCAGTCTGTAACAGATGAGCATATGCAAGTCGAAATAATAAAGATTTGCATTTCTGATTTCCAGATGACAAGTTAGTCTATGAACTCTCTTGTCTGTGAACCATTGCCGCAATCAGATACTCGTCTCCAACTCTATTAGAGGCCTTCTCCAGACCAGGTCTTCTGGCCACTCTACAGCTAGGGAGAGCCTGCCTGTCCTCCTTTTGCTTCCTCTTCCCCCTCCACCACACTTGCCCCGAAGATCCATCATTCGCTGCTACCACCCTGGTGCTGAAGCCTCAGGTTACTGTCCACCAAAGCCTTACAGTTTGCCAAATTTAATTTTCTTCAAAAATTTTTTCAGTATCTGTTGTATCCAGGGGCACAGTAATAGATACAGACATTTTTACTTTCTGCTGTCAGAGTTTTCCTCTAATAGGGGAAACCGTTATGCCAGTTTGTAGACGAGAGCTTAGTAACTCTTGCCCAGCTCCCTGACCCCTAGTTCCCTAGTAACCACCTTAATTCAGCTCCTGGTCTACTGGAAGACCAGACCTTTGGAACTTCTTCTCCATCACATAAGATCCTGAGAGATCTGCTTTGGCAGCCTGACCTGTGAAGAAAATTTTTGCATTGAAACAACATCTTAACTGGCAGTTGGGTTCAACAGCACTCTTAGTACTATATTCGTGTTTAGTTACAGAATAAATCAAATAGACCTCCATGGACCTGTCACAAATCTAGCAACCAAGCAAGGTATGGTGGTGCAAGCCTGTAATCCCAGTACTGGGAGGCTGAGACAGGAGGATCACAGGTTCAAGGCCAGCATTTGCAACTTAGTGAGACCCTGTTTGAAAATAAAAAGGGCTGGGGGTATATCTCAGAGGCACAATACCCCTGGGTTCAATCCCCAGTTCCAAGGAAGGAAGGAAAGAAGGAAGGAAGGAAGGAAGGAAGTGAGTGAGGGAAGGAACCATCCATGATTTACAACATTATTTGTATGGGAAAATATATCTTGACTTTTAAATAATTATCTTGCATTTGTAATAAATAAAGCACAACAAATGGGAACATAGATGTTATAATAAAACACAACTAATTTAATTATTGTCAAGTTGACTCATATAGAGTAGTACATGCAGTTCCTTCATATTTCACGTTGTTGACTATATCACTTGATTCAAGTCTCTGCTCAAATGTTATCTCCTCAAGAAAGCATTCTCTGATCACCCTACTTGAAATATAAATTTATAGTTTTTCTTCATCACACATCACCACCTGAAATATTAATTTGTTTTCTTATTTATGGCCTGCATTCCCCATGAGAATATACATGTAATAAGGGGTGGGGTGTTGCCTGTCTTAATCAGCAGTATTCCCAGTGTCCTCAATAGTGCCTGGCATAAGAAAAACCTGAGTAATTGTTGAGAAAAATGAATAAAATGGATTCCTTTTATCCATCATTATTTCTCTCCATCTTATATTCTGCTCTTTAAAGCAGCCTTAATGTCACTGTACCTCAATTTCCTTTAAAAAGCATACTGATCTCTAAGCATCTTTCAAGACCTAAAATTTTATGATTCTTTGCTTTCAAGAATGACTTTTATGATCATAAGAAAATGCCGAGGATAGGGATGCTGGGCTCCATCTCTGGCCTTTCCTGCCATGAGCCCCACAGAGAATCAGGTGTGCTGACTCCCCGTGTTCCCTCTACTCCTCACCTCCTCTTCTCATGCTGTTTCTCCTGCTCCAGGAAATGCATGCCAGGAATACTGGAAATCAAGTTAGATGTACAGGATGCTACTCAAGGAGATAACATAATCTTTGCTATATTTCTGTCATGGAATCATAAGTTAGGTGATCCAAAGAGCAGATTGCTACACAAGTATTAAAATTCTTCCTTTAGACAATCCTTTGAAAATAAAAACATTCTTCAAGATCTTAGACTAATTCACATTAAGGTGTTAGCAAATTATTGGAGCATTTCTTCTAAGTAGAGGAACTAGATGCTTTGGTAAAAAAATAAACTATGAGCTGGGTATGGTGATGCATGCCTGTGGTCCCAGTATTTAAGAGGCTGAGACAGGAGGATCACAGATTCAAGGCCAGCCTTAGTAACTTAGTGAGACTCTGTTTCGAAATAAAAATAAAATAGGGCTGGAGGTGTAGCTCAGAGGTAGAATGCCCCTGGGTTCAATCCCCAGTACCAGTACCAAAAAAAAAAAAATGTATTCTCTGAGAAGCCAGGTATGGTGGCACGCACCTGTAATAAATCGTAGCTACTAGGGAGGCCAAAGCGGGAGGATCTCAAGTTCAAGGCCAGGTTGGGCAACATAGTGAGACCCCATCTCAAAAAAAGAAAAAAGAAAAAGAAAAAGACATGTACTCTGAGAATTCAGAAAAAAAAAACATGGAAGGTGAAATTTACTAACATTGTAATTTTATCTAGCATCAGTCTTGTTAAGCCTTCTAATTTTCTTTTTAAAGAACAGTATAAAATCACTCTGGAAGATGCTAGAAAGAGAATAATCAGAGAAACTTTGTTGCAATTGGACCAAAGGAAGGAATGGGCCACACAGGTATATTTCAATTTTCTTGAAGCTCTCCCCTTATTGTTTTTCTTATGGTATATTCCAGTGGTTAAGAACTTGGGTTCTCAAGTTGGGCAGTCTGAGGTTAAATCAGAGTTCTGTCACTTACTGGGTGTATAACTGAGTTTTTTAATTTTTCTGGGTGTTTGTTTACTAATAAACTAGAGACAATAATAGTACTTACCTTAAAAAGAGAGTGTGAGCATTGACTGAGATGATTTAAGTAGCATAATGTCTCCCAAGGAACAAATAAAGTACTATTAGTTATCTTTAAAGTATTATAATAATAATAGCAATAACAATATTAAAATAAATTATTTGAATGGATTATAGAATGAAATGGAATTTGTCTGAAGAGTACTTTAGTTCAATCCAAACCTAGAATCATGTGCTCTGTGTTGCTGGCACTTTAAAAGTTTGTGATATAAAACATTTTCTGAGGTTCAATTTCCAATTGAATATGTTCTCTAATTTCTTTGTTTTACACAAAATATCTGATTTTTTTACCCCCCCCCCCAGTCCTTCTCCAAACTATCTCCTAAATTAGTAAGGGAATGTGTCATTGTGTGGGATATCCTTTCTTCAGAATCATAAACATCTGGTCTTTTTGTGTGTGTGTGGTACTGGAGATTGAGCCCAGGGGTATTCTACCTCCAAGCTACACTCCCAGCTTTATTTTATTTTTATTTTGAAACAGGGTCTCGCTAGGTTGATGAGAGTCTCAGTTGCTGAGGCTGTCTCCTCAAACCTGTGATCCTCCTGTCTCATCCTCCCAAGTACTGGGATTACAAGTGGGTGCCACCATGACCAGCTAAACATCTGGTCTTTTAAGAAGTTCTTTCTGAGCCAGGCATGGTGGCACACATCTGTAATCCCAGTACTTGGGAGGCTAAGACAGGAGTATCGCAGGTTCAAGTTTTGGCACCTTAGCGAGACTCTCAGCAACCTAGCAAGACACTATTTCAAACAAAAAATTTAAAAAAAGGGCTGGAGGTAGAATGCCTCTGTGTTCAATCCCTAGGCCCAACCACCAAAAAAAAAAAAAGTTCCTTCTGAATTTCAGTTGCTATTGTCACTTCCCTGTTGGTTCAGTAGTTCTTACAATGTTACTCTCCATTGTATGATTTTTACTAATTTACACAAATACAGAGGATTATGGAGAATTGATCAATGGTATGTCCACCCATGCACATGGGTCACTTGGTGACTGAATTGGAATAAATGGTGAAATCCACAGTTAAGTGATCTGAGTATAGTTAAGATGCATATGTAGATCAAATTAGCATATAACTTCAAGCATATATCATGAGGACTGTTCCAAATATTCTTCTAAACATTCCACATTTAAATCTCCTTGCAATCCTAAAAGGTATGGTGCTGGCTAATGAGGAGATTGAGGTACAGAAAAATAGTGTGACTTGCCCTGAGCAAATAGGAGAATCCAGATTCAATGCAGGAAATCTCTCTCAGACCATTGCTCATTATCACTACATTATTCATTTTCTTTTTTTCTACATAATACTGAACACTCACATGCTTGAATGCAATTTTCCTCCTTTTAGTGGGCTATTTTAGCCTACAGTTCAACTTCCTGTAATTTAGTGCTATGCAACCTTAGCTATGAACTGGTGTATCACCTGAGACATTTTTTTAACCCATGTGGTACCTGGGTCCCAATAGAGATGCTAATGTAATTGCCTGGGATGTTGCCTGTCTTTATGGACTTTTCAAAGCTTCCGGGATTCTAACATGTAGCCAGAGTTGAAGCCACTGCTCCATTGTTAGTGAATTAAGCTATTAGCAACTAACCTCAGGAGCTACTTCCTGCTTTTGTTCAGATGAAATTTCATATTGGAGAAAACTAGAATTATTAATTATAGCTTGAGTATAAAAGTTCCTGGTTCCTAGGAAATATATGTGTACTCTTGGTTCAATAAGCATGATTTAGAGACTTTTTAATTGAAAATCTTCCAACTCTAAAGACTTAACAGATAAATTTACACTTAACATGCCTTTAAATTATTTCATCCATGTTTATGATCTATAATTTTTTCCTTTTTTTGCAAAATTTTTCTTAATTTCTTTTTGTTCTGCCCTTTGTTTACTGAATATTAAATTAGTAACATGATATCCATTTATTAGCATCTCACAGAGAAATACAGTGTCATCCACTATAAAATTCTTGTGGGTGATACTGTTGAAATCCAAGTACTTGAAAACAAGTTTACATTTTGTGAACTTACTGACAAAGCAAGGCTTCTCCTGTTTTCTTTGTTTAAAATGCCTTTCTCCAGAAAACTACCTAGCTTCTACCTGCTGCCCTGAAATAACTTGCTATTTGTTTTGTAAATATGCATATTGTTGTTACTAACATGCAGAAAATTTTCAAATTAAAAAGATAGTAATATAATGTACTCATGCTTTTCATATATATATATATATATATATTTATTTATTTATTTATTTATTTTATTTATTTATTTATTTTTTTTGCGGTACCGGGGATTGAACGCAGTGGCATTCGACCTCCACGCTACATCCCCGGTCCTATTTTTTATACTTTATTTTGAAACCGGGTCTCACGAAGTTGCGGAGGGCCTCACTAAGGAGAGAGAGAGAGAGAGAGAGAGAGAGAGAGAGAG
>PVJS01026215.1:0-27177 GCA_004027185.1 Glis glis | reverse complement strand
GTCTCACAAAGTTGTGTAGGGCCTCACTAAGTAGAGAGAGAGAGAGAGAGAGAGAGAGAGAGAGAAAGAGAGAGAGAGAGAGAGACAGGAAGAGACAGAGAGGGAGTGAGAGAGAGAGAACTGAGGCTGGCCGCGAACCCCGATCCTCCAGTCTCCGCCTCCCAAAGTACTGGGATTATAAGTGTGCGCCACCAAGCCCGGCTCCTATTTTATTTTTTATTTTGAGACAGGGTCTCACTAAGTTGCTGCGGCTGTCCACGAACCTGCGATCCTCCTGTCTCAGCCTTCCAAGTACTAGGGTTACAGGCATGTGCCACCATGCCCAGCTTAAAATCTAATTCTCAATATTTGTTAATGAAAGGAGCCCACAAAGGCAAGAATGCCAAGTGCCACTAAAGTCATGATGCAGCCCTAGCTCCAAGCTGCTCTGCCCGGGATCATATGATCCAACTGAGTTGACGGTATTATAGGTGTCGATGGCAGATGGGGACGCCACGTGCAGTGTCTGGTGGCTTCACCAGGAGAATCAGAGTGCAGAGCCCTAGGGTGCGTATCAAGGCCATGCCCTGCTTGGCAGACAGCTACTCTCCATTTGCAAAGCAGCTCCTGGCATGGCACCAAACCTAGCAGAGACTGGTGTGTGACCACGGGACCAAGCGATTACCTGGCAGAGCCGCCGGTCCACTGCGTGCCGTGTGCCATCAGAGGTCCCACGTCAACATGCTCGTGAGGTGCTCAAGTTATACAATGGAAATGGTTTATGTGGGGTTGAGCCCAAGCAAATCCGGAAGGCACAAGTCAACCACACAAACATATAACAGGGCAGAACCACAGAGATGTGTTCCACACTGACCCCTCTCGGAGGCTCACGGGGGTGGCCTCGGGAGTTCTTTAGGACCAACTGGAGGAGAGCACTTGGTCTGGCTCACAGGTAGGTTGAGGCTGTATCCAGTCACTCTCCATATCCCTGGGGAATCGGGTCCAGGGCTCCAGAGATCCCGAAATCCAAGGATGCTCAAGTCCCTTCTACGGAATGGTAGAGCATTTCCATGGAATCTATGCAATCCTCCTGTATACTTTAAATTATCTCTGGATTACTTTTAATATCGAACAGAATGTAAATGCCATGAAAGTCAATGTTATACTCTATTTTTTTTTCGGGAATAACGATAAGAAAAAAGTCTGTACATGTTCTGTACAGATGCAGCTTTTGGGGGGAATATTTTCAATCTGAGACTGGTTGAGTCTGTGGATATGGAACCCACAAATGGCCAATTCTATGGTACTAGGCAAACACGGACTGTTACTGTCCACTTTGGGGGCAGCCCTAAAAGACAATGGTGAAGGGCAATCCTTCTAAATGGGCAGAGCTGTGGGCAATTTGCTCCCTCGTCCACACTGACAGAGAGGTATGGGGACACCAGAACTCCTGGGCACGGCTAGTGGCTTGGCTCTGTTTTCTGGGGGAAAACGGAACAAAGAAGCAGTTCTTACTTTTCTCCAGGACTTATTCAATCTTTATCCAATCTCATCAGGTATGTATGTATGTATGTATGTATTTATTATCTATTTGTTTTTGTACTAGGGATCAAATCCAGGAACATTCTACCTCCAACCCTTTAGAAAATTTCTTTTGGTTTTTAATTTTAAAATAGGGGCTCGGTAAATTGCTGAGGCTGGCCTAGAACCTATAATCCTCCTGTCTCAGCCTCCCAAGTACTGGGATTCCAGGATTGTGCCACCAAGCCCGGCTAGGTGGGTATTTTTGATACCCCCATTTTACAGATAAAGAAACTGAGGTATGGGGGGAGGTTGGTAACTTGCTCAAGGTCTCACAGCTAATATTTGGCACTCTGGGACTGGAACTCAGGAGGCCCACTTTTGGACTAATTTTCACATTTGACTGGAAGTCGTTTGGGGATCTGGGTTCGAATCCCTGCATGGACACTGATTTCCCGTGGTCCTTTGAGCTAGTTTCCTCTCTAGAATGTAGCGTGTGGGCTCCGTCCATTCTCACTAACTCCTCTTCTGACTCTAGGTTACTCGACTCCTCTGGGCTTTCCAGGGGTTCCGTGTAGGCTAGGTGCAGGGGGACACGGACGTGAATAAGCTCTAGTTCCTTCTGTGAGCGACATCCATAAAGGACACATTCTTCACCTACCTGAGCAATTATGGGTTTGGAGGTTTTTAAATAATGATTTCAGCATGTGCTTTGTATAAACAAAGGTTGGGGCTGAGGGGAGAGGAGGGAAATGTGGGCCTGGCTCCCTGGTGCAGCTAAAAATAGAAACACACAAGTCCTATAATGATGAGGCAGAAACTTAAAACAAATCTCTTGGAAAATTCCCTCCCCAGCCCACATCGCCCAGGTATTTCCCCCCACCCTCTTTTTCTTGCGCAGATGGAGTGAGGGAAATTGGGGCGAGGGGTGTGTATCACAACACACACTTCCTTCCTGGGGCTGGGAAGGAGGGGCCGCGGAGGCCAAACTGGGAACAAAACGTCTGTTCAGGAGCCTGATTCGGGCTGACACGGGCCTTGGAACTCTCTGAGTGGCATTTACAGCCACAGATATGGGAAAGAAAATAAATCTCCCAGGCCCAGCATCTTGCTTTAATTAATAACATAATCAAGTTTCTGGCCTTGTGGAATGGAAGGATTTCAACACTCAAGGCCCCACTGGCAGCGGAGCAAGAAGTGGGCCCCCTGGCCAGGCAGCCCCCAAAGCGATGGGCCAGCCAGGCAGGAGAGCGGAGGGTGTGCTCAGGACAGCAGGAGGCGGCCGGCGCTCAGAAGTGGAGAATCCTGGAGAGAGAAGCTTACCACTGGCCATAAGACTGGGGTTTATTGTGTGTTTATTATGTCCTGGGCTTTCACTTTTTTTTTTTTTTTTCTGTACTGGGGATTGAACCCAGGGGCATTTGACCTCCGAGCTACACCCCCAGCCCTATTTTTTATACTTTATTTTGAAACCTGGTCTCACGAAGTTGCAGAGGTCCTCACTAAGTAGCTGAGGCTGGCCGCGAACCCGGATCCTCCGGTCTCTGCCTCCCAAGTACTGGGATTACCAGCATGCGCCACCACGCCCAGTCTTTCTTGGCTTTCACTTTTATTTTCCCCATTCAATTCCTGCAGAAGAGCCAGGTATGGTGGTGCACACCTATAATCCTAGTACTCAGGAGGCTGAGGCAGGAGGATCGCAGGTTCAAGGACAGCCTCAGCAACTTAGAGAGGCCTTCAGCAACTTAGTGAGACTCTGTTTCAAAATAAAAAAAGGGCTGGGGGTGTAGCTCAGAGGTAGAATGCGCCTGGTACCAACAAAACAGAACAAAACAAAATTCCTATGGAAGAATTAGGGAGGTCTTTCTCTCTCCATTCCCCAGATCAGGAAAGTGAGAATCAGACAAATTGAGTGATTTGAGTCTTGCAGCTAGAAGGTGGTGGAGCTGGGATCTGAACTTGGGGCTGTCTAAATCTAAGACAGAGAGGAGGGACCGCGCCCACCGAGGGACGGAGGCACTGGTCCTTCTGTACCTGCCCGAGGCCTGGGTGGGAGGCAGGGATGGAGTCTCTCTGGATCAGGTCACGCCTCTTCTCTGTTTTAGCTGATGTGTCTATGAGGGCTTGGGGGGTGGAGGGGCAGTGGTCAGATTTTTGTGTGTGTGTGTGTTTGGTACTGGGAATTGAACCCAGGGGCATTCTACTTCCGAGCTACACCCCCGGCCCTATTTTTTATTCTTTATTTTGAAACAAGGTCTCACTAAGTTGCAGAGGGCCTCACTAAGTAGCTGAGGCTGGCCGCGAACCCGGATCCTCCGGTCTCAGCCTCCCAAGTACTGGGATTATAAGCATGCGCCACCACGCCTGGCAATAGTCAGATTTTAAAAGCACACTTACACAGAGAGAAGCCAGAGGTGTCGAAGAAGACCAAGGAGCGTGTGGCAGGGTCCCGCCCCGGCCCTGGAGCCAGGCTCCAGCCCTTCTCTGTGGATTGGATTGGATGGATATCCAGAGGTGGCTCCAAGACACGCTCTCCACGGATCCGTGAGCAGAAGGAAGGAGACAGGCCCTGGCGAGCTAGGCACTCGGTGGTCCCCTGGGTGCTGAGCCAGGCTGGGGGCCAGGCCCGATTCCTGCCACTCACTCCCCATGCCAGAGGCCCCCTTGGGCGCCTCCCTGGCTTCCATGCGTGGCTGTCTTTGGAGGCTCCAGTGAGTTAATAAACACAGGAAATCACCAAATCAGTATCTGGCGGGATCCACCTTCATCTCCCCTCCCTCCCCACACTCCATGCTCCAGCTGAGCCTGCGCCGTCTCGGCCCGCCTGGGTTTGCACAGCACCTAGAGGGATGGTCCCCATCACTGAGGCCAAAGTCCTCTCATTACTGGGGTGCTTCTTGTAAGTGAGTCACACATCACTCGGAACCCTTAACGGGTCTCGCTTTATTTATGGTGTGTCTTTCTCCCTTTCTTTCTTTCTTTCTTTCTTTCTTTCTTTCTTTCTTTCTTTCTTTCTTTCTTTCTTTCTCTCTTTCTCTCTCTCTCTCTCTCTCTCTCTCTCTCTCTCTCTTTCTTTTTCTTTCTCTCTCTCTCTCTCTCTCTCTCTCTCTCTTTCTTTCTTTCTCTCTTTCTCTCTTCCTCTCTTCCTCTCTTCCTCCCTCCCTCCCTTCCTTCCTTTCTTTCTTCTTCTTTTTTTTTTTTGCAGTACTGGGGATTGAACCCAGAAGCATTCTACTTCCCAGCTACACCCCAGCTCTATTTTTTTATTCTTTATTTTGAAACAGGGTCTCACTAACTTGCAGAGGGCCTCACTAAGTAGCTGAGGCTGGCCGCGAAACTGCGATCCTCCAGTCTCTGCCTCCCAAGTACTGGGATTACAAGCGTGCGCCACCACGCCCGGCTCTGGCGCATTTTCTATGTCTTCTCTCTTCTCCAAGTTCCTTCAAAGCTGAGCTGCTTGTAGTCATGGCAATGACAAGTTTCCATGTGCTGGGTGCTTCCCGGGTGACCGGCACACGCGTGCCGATGTGGATGATATCTGAATCCTCATAAACCCTGTGCACTGGGGCTCTCCTGCTCTGTGCACTATAGACTAAGGATCTGAAGCAAACAGACGCGAATTGTCCAAAGTCACCAGGTAGTGAGTGCCCAAGCCAGAACCGGGGCCCAGTCAGTGTGACGCCGGGGTCCAAACCCTCATGGCTGGTTTAAACCTGCAAATTGTGTGGAAGAGTCTGGCATGGTGCCCTGTGTGCAGCCACAGATTCCCAGATGTCCCTGGAGGGTGATCTCCCCACAGGGCCCGATACTGAACTTTGTACTTACTCATTGCCAAAGTTTGTTGATTGATTTGATGAAAAAAGGGCTGATGTCATGAACTTATGGGAAGTTTTTGGAGTTTTTCTGCTGACCTACTGTTTTATAACATATTTCTCTAAAACCTAGTGGCTTTTATTATTTTTTATTTTTTATTTTTTTTTAGTACTGGGGATTGAACCCAGGGCCATTCTACCTCTGAGCTACACCCCCAGCCCTATTTTTTATTCTTTATTTTGAAATAGGATTTTACTAAGTTGCAGAGGGTCTCACTAAGTAGCTGAGGCTGGCCGCGAATCCAGATCCTCCTGTCTCAGCCTCCCAAGTACTGGGATTACAAGCGAGAGCCACCATGCCCGGCTTTATTCTTTATTTTGAAACAGGGTCTCACTAAGTTGCAGAGGGCCTCACTAAGTAGTTGAGGCTGTCTGCGAACCTGTGATCTTCCTGTCTCAGCCTCCCAAATAGTAGGATTACAAGTGTGCGCCACCACGCCCAGCTAACCTAGTGGCTTTAAACAACTTTTTTTTTTTTTTTTGGTGGTATTCAGGATTGAACCCAGGGGCATTCTACCTCCAAACCACACCCCTAGTCCTATTTTATTTTTTATTTTGAAACAGGATCTCACTAAGTTGCTGAGGCTGTCCTTGAACCTGCAATCCTCCTGTCTCAGGCTCCCAAGTTCTGGGATTACAGCATGGTGTGTGCCACCATGCTCAGCTAAAACAGCTGTTTATTCTTATCTCATGATCCTGAGGGGGCGTCTGTGGATCAGGGGGCTCCGCCGGGTGGTTTTGGTGTTGAGGTCTCTTCTGGAGTTACAGTCAGATGGTGACTGGTGTGGAGTCAGCCCAAGGCCTGCCTGGGCTGGATGGCATGTCTGGCACCTCAGCTGGGTGTCTAGAACAGCTGGAGGCTGGTCAGACACTTGTCTTGCCATGTGTTCACTCCCTGTGGACAGTTGAGCTTCCTTACAACATGGACTCGGTCTAGCTGGGCTTCTTAGGGGGAGTCTGGCTTCACTCAGAGCAAGGATTCCCAGAGGTCCCCGCCAAGACTCGCAAGTCAAGGACACAGCCTCCAGAGTCACTCGCCATCGTCTCGTGGCACTGAGAACTGGCAGGTGCGGCCCATGGTGGGCATCTAGAGATAGGTCACTATGAGAGTCCTGTTGAGCCCTGTGGGTCCCAGGGCTCCTGTCATCCGAGTGTGGCTGAGGATCCAGGTCTAGTGAGGAGCCGAGGGTCGTGTCGGCGTGGCTGTCAACTGAATAAGGAGAGCTGACGCTTCTTTGGTCCACAATGTCTCAGACTTCCTCCCACTTTCCCAAAGAGCTGAAGTCCGCCTCTGAGCTCCACCCCCAGCCCTATTTTTTATTCTTTATTTTGAAGCAGGGCCTCACTCAGTAGCTGAGGCTGGCCATGAACCTACAATCCTCCTGTCTCAGCCTCCCAAGTACTAGCATTACAAGTGTGTGCCATCATGCCTGGCTTATTTATTTTTATTATTTTTTTTTGTGGTACTGGGGATTGAACCCAGAGGCATTCTACCTTCAAGCTACACCCCCAGTCCTATTTTTTATTCTTTATGTTGAAACAGGGTCTCACTAAGTTGCAGAGGGCCTCACTAAGTAGCTGAGGCTGGCTTTGAACCTGCGATCCTCCTGTCTCAGCCCCCCAAGCGGGCGCCACCATGCCCGGCTAGACGGTCATTCAAAGGAGGCGTAAGTGCAGGAGGGAGGAGTCTGTAACTTTCTTATGCACCCGTCACCCTGGTTTTCCTGAAGTCAAAAAACACCTGTGATACGAAGAGTGACGGCCCCCGAGGGTGCCCGTATTCCAGTCCATAATCCACGACAAAAGGGGCTTGGTGGATGTCCTCAAGCCCAGGATCTTTGGGAAATTTTCCTGGATCATCCAGGGGACCCAGTATAGTCACAAGGGTTGATTGTCACAAGCAGACAAGGAGACCTGGTGATGGAAACAGAGGTCACAATGATATTGCTGCTGGGATTAAAGATGGAAAAGGGCCATGAGCCAGAATGTGGGCAGCTCCGGGGAGCTGGGAAAGACAGGATCGGGCTCCCCCCTCGGCCCCCAGACGACAGTCCTGGTGTGTGTGTGTGTGTGTGTGTGTGTGTGTTTGTGGTGCTGGGGATTGAACCCAGGGGTATTCTACCTCTGAGCTACACCCTTAGTCCATTTAATTTTTTTATTTTGAGACAGGGTCTCACTAAGTTGCTGAGGCTGGCCTTGAACCTATGATCCTCTTGTCTCAGCCTCCCAAGTACTAGGATTATAGGTGTGCACCAGCACACCCAGCTCATGCTTTGCTTTTAGCCCACTGGAACTTCTGACCCCCAGAACTGTATGATAATACATTTATTGTTTATGCCACTAAGTTTGTGGTAGTTTGTTGCAGCACCAGTAGGAAACCAATGCATCTTACAGCCATGTGACCAGTTTCTCAAGACCGATAGTACCTGTTCTGTGATTAGTCAAAAGTAGGCACGAACATCTCTTTGATTAGAGAGACTGAAGACAAAGGTTTTTATTTTTTTCTGTTATTGGGGGTCGAACCCAGGGGCATTCTACCTCTGAGCTGCACCTCTGGAGTCCTCTTTTATTTTTATATTTTGAAACGGTCTTGCTAAGTTGCTGAGGCTGGCCTCAAATCTACGATCCTCCTGTCTCAGCCTCCCTAGTACTGGGATTACAGGCAAGTACTACCACGCCTAGCTAGAAAAGAACTTTTAAATACCCACTCCCTAGAACCTTACAATATCGATTCTCCCTGGGAATGCTCACTGGAATTGCTTTCTTCTTAAAAACCGACTCAAGGGGAAATTGCAAGAAGTGTTTTGACAAATCTTCACATAAAACCAGGGTTCGAATGAACGGAGTTGTGTCACATGAGAAAGGGATCACATGATGCCCGCAAGTTGTTTTTTTTCAGGACTATTGAACCCTTTAATATTTATTTAATAATTTTAATAACAACTTGAATTTTTTTTTCAAAAGAGTAATGGAGCATAAAAGGTTTAGACCATTACCAAGTTCCCATCTCTCACCTGCTGGCAGCGTATCTTAATTGCCAGTGAAATCCCTAAGAGGAAATAAGAAGCTTCGCTCTCAGTAATGCTGAATCAATAGTGACAGCCACGTCACTCACAATGAACAGACAGCGAAGCGAGAGGCCCGTAACGCTGGGCCAGTGTGGCCAGAGGGGGCCAGAGGTGGCCCTCCTGCCAGCGGGGACGCGCTGCTAATCCATCACCATCGGGTCACGAGGGAGATCGGGAGGTGGCCTCTCCAGGGAGCACGAATGCCAGGCTGTCCCGTTCACCCGACTTCTGAAGGGCGCACCCCAATTTCTCTGGTAGACTTTGCTGCAGCGGTGTGTCAACACGGTCCCAGAGTCGGGGCGTATCGGGCTCTCTGAGCTGGAAGCAGCTGCCAAGAGCCAGAGCCCAACACACCAGGGACAGATGGGAAGCTGGAGTCCGCGGAGAGGGACGCGCCTCGGATCACCCGCGTGCGGGTGGCAGTGGGGAGCTCAGACTCATATTTCTTCGCTTTGGGGTCAGTCTCTGGGTTGACCCTAGGGAAAAAAGTGGAGATTAGAAGGGAGAGAAAAAGGAGGACGGGAAGGAGAAAGAAAAGGATAAGGAAGAAAAGCAAAGAGGTGCAGGAAAACATGAACAACGAGAGTAAAGGGAGCAGGAGCCCCCCCGAGAGGATCCCGAATGGCAGCCACGCAGCGTCATCTGGCAAGATCAAAGAAGGGAAGCTAGTTCCTAAAATAGACTGTTGAGAGAAAAAATGCAGCATAAAAATAGTAGAAAGTCATTATATAATAGAGTAAGATAAGACGACAAGGTACCAACGCCCGCCACAGGCCCGTCGCAAGGACTGAGCGAGAGTAAAGATGTAAACACGACTATGACCTGTAAATCCCTGTGGAAGGCGCCCGGCTGTGTGACCTCAGGCAGCGCACCTCTCCTCTCTGGGCCTCTGTTTCCTCAACTGCAAACTGAGAGGGTGAACCAAATGAGCGGTATTTTATAAGCAGCGGATATCGGGCAAGGATTGAAATTGTTGGGATATAGAAAACAAACAAACAAACAAACAAACAAACAAAAAAACTGTGTTTCTGTTCAAAAAACTCCCCTCCACCCATTTCCCCATCACCTTCACCAATCTGAGCTAACTGTAGTGGAAGAAGATTGATCCAGAAAATCTAGCAACACATCTCCTTTGTGTGCGCATGCGCACGTGTGTGTGTGTGTGTTTTACTGGAGATTGAACCCAGGGCCCTTCTACCTCTGAGCTACACCCCCAGCCTTATATTTTGCTTTGAAACAGGGTCTCACTAGGTTGCTGAGAGTCTCACTAAATCGCCGGGGCTGGCCTCGAACCTGTGATCATCCTGTCTCAGCCTTCCAAGTACTGAGATTACAGGTGTTCATCACCACGCCTGGCTTCCCCTTTGCCTTGTCAGGATGCTCTTGAGTGTGAACTAGCTGAGCATGTCCCTGTTCTGCACTTCCTGCTGTGCCCTGCCCGCTGGACCATACCAAGGTCCCCGAGTCACAAGATGGCACCTCCCGCCTGGCTGCTCCGCGGCCCTGGGCCAGCAAGACGAGACTGGGCCGGCAGACTCCATTTCTGGCTCATCAGCGACTCATTTTCTGAAGTCACCCCCTCCCAGCGGAGCTTGTTAAAAGGCCGCTGGCGTCCCCACGAGGGGGCTCGATTTGCCTTTATGAATGAGCCGCTCCAGAGAAATCAATGAACGTGTCAGTCAGGTCAAGTAAACAAATGCGTTTTCTCTTTGGGGCCTGGAGCGGGCCAGGAGCCTCCCCACGGGCAGGGGTTCCGAGAAGCGCTTTGTCTGGGCCCAGGCGGGCTTCAGGTCAGCGCCCCAGGCAGGGCTGCCCCGCCCCGCCTCCCTGTCCCCAGCTGGAGGGGCTGCTTCCAAAGGGAGGCCGCCTCTCTGGTCTTTCACGGTCGGAAAAGCTCTACAGAAAAATCTTTCTTAACTTTTCTACTCCCGTCTTTCCTCTTCCTCAGTTGTGGACTCCGGGGCATTGATTAAGCACCTACTACATGCCGGTTACATATATGTTGGGGCAGGGCCTCTGTGACGCAGGAGACACAGGCCTTGTCCTCATGAGACTCACACCCCATGGCCGGTTCCTCCTGCCCTAGAATCTTTTGAACAAAGATCCTCAAACCACACACACGTGGCGCTGGGCGTCCGCTCGTGTGACATGGGACGAATGCTCATGACCATTCACCCTCTCTTATGTTTCACCTTACACTGTGCTATTCTTGTCACATTTTTATTTTTCAAACATTGATGTTTTGCTGTTAAATATGTAAAAGATAGACTTAAAAAAAAAGAACCCTGCCAGGCATGGTGGCACATGCCTGTAATTCCAGTACTTGGGAAGCTGAGACAGGAGGATCTCAGGTTTGAGGCCAGCCTTAGCAACTTAGCAAGACCCTGTTTCTAAATAAAAAATAAAATAGGGCTGGGGGTGTAGCTCAGAGAGAATGCCCCTGGGTTCAATCCCCAGTAGCAAAAGAAAAAAAAAATCCCACAAACTTGATTTCACAACATGGAGCCAACACCCAAAGTGTCATGTTGATAGGTTCATGAGGTCCCAGGACACTGAAAGATCTTCCTGTGTTGGCATCTGACAGAGGATTTGAAAGTAAATATTGGACTCGTTTTAGGAAATCGAAGCAACAGGTTCTCTGTGGAGAAGTTTCTACTTATCTGAAGACAAAGTTCCCCAGAGGGAAGTGAGCCTCGTGTCTGGCTTCCTCACACAGACAGACAGAGCTCCCCCCACCTTGTCACCACGAGCAGGGGCTGCATCACCAGCCACACTCAGCGCACCCAGAATGTGGCATGCTGAGCATTCAAAAAGGGGAACGAAAGCCGGGCGTGGTGGCGCACGCTTGTAATCCCAGTACTTTGGGAGGCGGAGACCGGAGGGTCCGGGTTCGCGGCCAGCCTCAGCTCTCTCTCTCTCTCTCTCCCTGTCTCTCTCTCTCTCCTTAGTGAGGCCCTCCACAACTTTGTGAGATCCGGTTTCAAAATAAAGTATAAAAAATAGGGCCGGGGGTGTAGCACGGAGGTAGAACGCCCCTGGGTTCAATCCCCGGTACCACAAAAAAAAAAAAAAAAAAGGGGAACGAAGCCAGGCTTGGTGGTACACGCCTGTAATCCCAGTACTTGGGAGGCTGAAGCTGAGATAGGAGGATTGCAGGTTCAAGGCTAGCCTCTGCAACTGTGTTAGGCCCTCAGCAACTTAGTGAGGCCCTGTTTCAAAAAAAGCAAGGTGTGGTGGCACACACCTGTAATCCCAGTACTCGAGAGGCTGAGACAGGAGGATCACAGGTTCGAGGACAGCCTCAGCAAGTAGTGAGACTCTCGTCAACCTAGCAGGACCCTGTTTCCAAATAAAAAATAAAATTGGACTGGATAGAATCCCTCTGGGTATACCTCCAAGTTATAACCCCAGCCTGATTTTATTTCTTATTTGGAAACAGTGTCTCACTAAGATGCCAAGGCTGGTTTTGAACCTGCAATCATCCTGTCTCACTCTCCCAAGTACTGAGATTACAAGTGTGCACACCACGCCTGGCTCTCATTTGTTAGTTTTTTAAACCAGAGAGTTTTCTCATAAGTCACCTCACCCAACTTCTCTTCAGGTCCCATTGGCTAGAATGGGTCACATGACCATCTCTGGCTGCAAAGGAGGCTGGGAAATCGGCCAGTCGCCATGGTAGAGGCAGGTTGGCTGCAGACAGGCCACTGACGGTGTCTGTCACCTCACTGCTTAGTCTCTGCTGCCAGGTAAGAGGAGATATTTGCTGCACAGATAAGAATCCATGAATCATCCATCCATTCAGGGACAGGACTCCACACCTCGTGGTGGCTCTGTGTCTGGGACAATGCCTGGGCTGGCTCCCCTGTGTCGCCTATGCCTTGTTTGAACCATCAACCAGGAGGTTTGGATCTCTGCTGTCTCCTTTCCTCCTCCGTCCTCTGTTGGCGGGACTTTCCTGCTCATGGCCTCAGGCAAGGGGGACAGCAGAAATGCAGACAGAAAAGAAATGAGTTCTTGGTTTTGGGTTTTGAAAGCTTAGACTAGAAATGATTCCCAGGAAGGGAGAGAAATGGAGGCCGGCAGGGTGGCCCTAGAGAGGCCACGTGGACACTAGGGGAGTCCGGCCCCCTCCCCAGGGCGCTATCTGTGTAGACACTGGGTGCAGCCCAGCTCGTGCCGCTGAGGGGTGTCTCTGAGAGCTCTTGCGCGTGGCTGGGGTGGTGCCCTGGGGTCTCCCCATGGCAGCGGGGGCCGTGCTCACTGACCAGCCAGCTGGCACAGTGCTGTCTCTGTTCTTGGGGACAGTCCCTTCTGACAGCCCAGGACACTCAAGTCTCCAGACATAGGGCAGAGCTCGGGGTTAGTGGGGACAGAGACAGGATGAAAGCAAGCTCCAGCCTCTGTCCCCATACTTGGTTGGGACAGAGCAGAACCGTCTGTGGTCAGCCCCTGAGCTGGGGACGTGAAAATCCGGCTGGGTGACAACAGGGAGGAAGTGCTGGTGTGCCGCCACCTGGGCGTGGCTCAGCCTCAGATAGACCGGAAGCACAACCAGAGACAAGTCTGGTCACCTGGGCCCGCTGCGCACCCTGATCAATCCCTTCCTGCACCCCACACCAACATCCTGATGGCACCTGCCTGGGGCTTGGTGGCTCAGCGGATCCCTCCTGGGGAGCACTGCTCTCAGGAGTCATCCCTGTGTGTCTGTAGGGTGGGCTCTTTTGAGACTCTGAAAGTGCTTACTCATCTATAATAGCATCAGAACCCCATTCCGGTTTGACCGTAGGGAAACCGAGGTCCACCGTGGTCCCCATCGAGACTTCGTGATCTCTCAGCGCATCTGATGTCCTTCACGGTGTCACTTCCTTTAACTCTCACAACTGTCCTGTGAGCCAATACTGCTCCGAATTCCATTTTCTCCCTGGGGCCTCCGAGGCTCAGAGAGGTTCAGCAGCTTCCCCAAGACCACAGAGCGGAGAGTCAGAGCAGACAGGGATTCAGACCCAGGCCCGCCGGCTCCTGCGTGCTTCGGTGGTTTCGCAGTTAAATGACTCATCCAAGGTCACACTGAAAACGAGTGACTCGGGCCCATGCCCTGGAGCATTCCACGGGAGCAGGAGGAGGGCGGCCATGGTGCCGCGTGGCTGTGCCGCGTGGCTGTGCCGTGTGCCTCCGCTGTCTCCTGCTCTGGCTGTTAGGTGGCCCGAGGCAGCACATGGCCGGCCCCTCCCTCCTGCTCCGCTGACCCGGGGAAGGGCGCCACCGCAAACGCCCCACTGTTTACTTGCCCCCGCAGAGGGTGAAAGGTGTCGGGGGCCCGTGGGGTGCGCGGTCCCGGCCATCACCTGGAACACATTACAGCGGCTGTGACTAATTACACTTTGATTCCCTCCAATTTCCATCTTCTTGGCTATTGCTTCTGAGCCCGGTGGTGTTCAAGGCTGTGGTGGAGAGCAAATTCCAGATGAGCTGCAGGGCCTTGGGCAGCCCGGTCTCCTCTCTCTCTCCTTCCAGAGGCCTCAGCAGAGTTCCACAGAGGCAGACGATCTCCCAGCTGCAGCCCAGAGCTGATCCGACACGCTCACCTGGGTGACATGGTGCCCCCTCTCCTCCTGCGGGTGGTGAGGCGTGGGGGAGGGCCTGGCCGCAGGAGAGCATCCGTCTGGGTGGCCTGTGTCCTTGGGCTCCACCCTGACTCGTCCTGGGGTCATCTCAGGCTGCCCGGCATCCTCCGCCAGCCAGCTAAGCAGCGAGACCCAGAGGCTGGGCGAGCGGCTCACCGGAGCTCAGCCGAGCCGCTGGCCAGGGCTGCCGCTGGTGTGGGACCATGGGCTCTGTGGGGTCCACGCTGCCGCCTGTCTGCTCCTGAGGGTCGGGCTAAAGCCCATGGTCACTGTTTATTGATCATCTATCATGTGCCAAGCCCCATGCCAGGCCACACATGCCCTCGCCCCTTTTCTCATCTTCACGGCAGACCCAGAAGGTGGTCAGAGGCGTCCCGATTTGTAGGGGCAGCACCTGAGGTCAGAGAGGTTAAGCCGCTGGCTGAGAGCCACACAGCGAGAGCCCAGAGTCAGACCCCGGTCTGTCTGAAGCCAGCGCCTTCAATCTCACCGCCATGCCACCTGGCCTGTAGGTCTGGAAAATGCTTTGTGTCTTGTCAGATAATGTGGGAATCCCACAGATGTCAGCTGTCGCTCTCTGTGCAGGGGGCAAGGCGAAAACAGCCAGGTCTCTGATGGCACTGAGCCCTCGGAGTGGCAGAGGAAAGAGCAATCACATCATCACGCGGGCAAAGATCAAGTCACCACCCGAGTGCCCGACCAGGAGGTGACACGGAGCTGTGGGGGCCTGGGTCGAGGAGGGAAAGTGCGCTGGACAGAGAAATCCTGTGGGCTTCTATGTGGAGGTGACAGTAGAGCACGCGCTGAAGGATGCGGAGGAGTGAGCGAGGCCCGGCGGGGAGGGAGGCGCCTGTGCACAGGCCTGTGATGGGCAGTGTGGCCGGGAAGGAGGGCCGGTGTGTCTGGAGTGGACAGTGAGGGGAGAAGGCGGCAGGGGCTGGGCCTGAGGGCCTCGTGGGTGGCCTTGAGGGACTTTGTGTCTAAGAGCAATGGGGAGCCACTGGAGGATTTAAAGCAGGCAAGTGTGCCGGGTCCCTTGGTTTCCTACAATAGAGAAGACATGGGTGCGGAGGCAGGTCAGAGCAGAGGGGTCGGCGCCATCCTGGGACCCTGCCCTGCCCCTGCGCTTCAGAGGTCCCTGCTCTGGCCCGCCTGGCGCACGCCTCTCCCAGTGGGGAGAAGAGTTAAGGGCCAAAGGCTCTTGCCCCCCACCCGGCGCTCCCACTCACAAGCTCCCCCCAGGAGCCTCCCCCTCCTTCCAGGCCCTCGAGGGGGCAGGAGCGCTGCCGGTGCAAAGCAGCGGTCATTCGCAGGAATGGACAGGAGCAGGCCACGAAGGGCACGGGGCCACACCCTGCCCCTCAGGTGCTATGGACAGGGATGGACAGAGGCAGGGACCACAGGGGCCGCCTGCCCCCCTTCATGCTCTGGCAGCCAGGAGTGGGACCTGTGGGGAGCCCACCACCGCCGCCCTGCAGAAGAGAGGGGGGACGCTCTGCAGGTGTGTAGGAGGTGCAGTCTCTGGGAGTTAATGAGCATGGGATGGGGAGATGGGCTAGAGGGGCTTCTGCCGGCACGCCTGGGTGTTGAGGGACCCCGGGGAGACCTGCCTTGCGTGGAGGGTAGATTCTGAGCTGGGTTTGCACCTGTTGAGGTTGAGGACTTCTTGGACATTTACAAGATGTCAGATAGACAACTCCCTCTCTCCAAACACACACACACACACACACACACACACACACACGCACACGCGCGCGCGCACACATGAAACAAATTCATTTGGCTTTCGGCCTGGTTTTCCTGGGATGATGTGCTGGGGGGCTCTGAATCCAAGAAGTTTTCCCTCGCCTGTAGCCCTGTTAATCTACCCTTAGTCCTTCACACCGAGCATGAATTGGTGAGTTCGTGCCCTTGCAGTTTGGTTCCCGACTAGATGCAGTTTCTTTGTGGGTCATCTAGGACATGACACCCCGCGTGCCCCGTCAGTGAGGAGGCAGAGGACCAGTCTGTGCATCTTGACATCCCCGGCCCCATTCAGTCTGCCAGCCTCAGCGCACACGGGCTCAGCATGTCAGCCCCCTCCCGCCCCCTCGCCTGAGCAGTAGGGCCCTTTCCAACTGTTTTAGGCTGTGAAGGGATCTGCCTGCTGCAGCCCTCTGCACATGTGGCTCTGAGTGGAGGACGTGGCCTCTGGCTCCCCGGGCAGGGAGGGTGGTTGCAGCACCGGCCCTGCAGTCGCCTGGCCCTGCCTGTGCGTCTGGACTGTCCAGCGGGGCCATCAGGCAGGGCTGGCTCCAGCTGGCACTGGGGCCCAGCGGTCGCTCCCTCCCCAGCCCCTGATCAAACAGCCACATGTGGGCAGCCGCTGAGCTTCTCCTGCTTCCTGGGAGCTGGGCTGCGGGAGGGGTGCAGCTGCTGGCCAGACCTCCCCTAGAGCGTGGGCTGCCCACCGGTCCCTCCTCCCTGGGTCTGAGAGAGCTGCAGCCCAGGGTGAGTTCAGAGGTCTTCCTGGCCAAAAGCCTCAGGCTACCCAGGCATGAAGGGTCTTAGAATTAGGAAAACTGAGGCTCAGAGAGTTGTGACGTACCCAAGGTCATCTAGCAGCTGAGGTGGCCTCAAACCTAGTCCTTCAAACCCCAGTCCAGGACTCTACTCATGTCTCCTTTTGGGGCCCCTAATTTATTCATCTTGTCCATAAATATTTATTGGTGCCTCCGGTGTGCTCGTTCTAATGCTGGGCGCTACTAGGCAGATGAGGCCCCGTGGGAAGTGCGAGAGGGTACCCCCGGGCGGTGGAGGAAGGTGAGCGAGACCTGGGGTGGGAGGTCCTACAGAGGATGACAGCGAGAGCAATCCCTGGGGTTGGGATGAGGCCACCATGGCTACAGCGGAGTGAAGGGGTGGGGATGAGCTCAGGGAGTGGGCGGAGGCCAGATCAGCAGGAAGATCCCAGAGGTTTAGATGGGGCCCCCATAACTCTGCAGCCCCAGGCCGACTTCCCAGGGGATGAGGCCCTGGGAGGGATCTGAGGCACCGCAGCTCTGGGCTGAAGCTTTTCTGCCTCCTCTTCTGGAGAAGAGAAAGGCAGGCTGGTGTGTCAACCCAGAGCTGGGAGCGTGGGGAACTGAGTTCTGGTCTTACTGGTTGTGTGACTTGAACTAGTTCCCAGTCCTCCCTTGGCCTAGGCAGAGAGCTCTGCGTGCTGTGGAGGAGAGGGGAGGGGGAGGAGGCAAACCAAGCTCAAGGTGACGAGGCGACACTTGCATATTTGTGCTTTTTGTGGACTGGTGATATCCAGAGCCACCCAGGCCGTCATGGTCATGGGGATAAGTCTGGCAGCAGCATGGCTCTGCTCTTCATCTTCAAGTTCCCAAGGGCCCTTGCAGTACAGGACGATGGACAGCAGAGGGCACTAACTGAATGGCCAGGGATCCTGGAAGGAGGAAGTAGTTGGTCCGGAGTTGGTACATGATGGTTGGTGTCTACTGAAGATTTTGCATTCGTAAGAACAGGTGTTCATGTGGATTCACGTAACAAAAATATACCATGGCTGAGCACTGTTCTAGGTCTCTGGGAAATAGGGAATGATCTAGGGCAGGAATGGGAAATAGCTTTTATCTTTAATTATTGTTTACATTTAATTAATTAGTTAATTTTAGTAGCTTTTTATCTTGAATGTTTGCTTTGATTGCTGACCTCTGCTTTGAGAAAAATTTCACAGCTGTGTTCTGGCTCAGGTGGATGGACTGCTGTGATTGATTAGTAATGTCTGCCAGGGTGAGGCTGGGGAGGGACTGCAGGTGTCAGGTATTCCCAGACTGCTGTGATTGATTAGTAAGTCTGCCAGGGTGAGGCTGGGGAGGGACTGCAGGTGTCAGGTACTCCCAGTCTCTTCTCCAAGGCAACCTCATTGTTGGGTAAGTGAGCAAATCGAGGTGCAGAGACACGAAGTTTATCTGTGCAAGGTCTAGCCACTGGGGAGTCAGAATTAGGACGATGGTGCAGTTGACCAGCTGTCTTGGGCTTGGAGAAACTGTATCTCCAGGGCCTGCATGGACTCTGGGGACAATGGTACCATCACCAGAGACCATCCTGGTAACCAGAGTGTCCCATATGGGTGAGGACACTTGATGCAGAGCCGCGGGGCTCAGCCTGTATTGCTGGGTGTGAAGAGGGCCTTGCAGTGACCACTGGACAGGCCATTCCAGAACCCGTAATGAGGATAAAACAGCAGCCACATGGTGGCCAGATGTGGGGTTGACCTAGGCTCTGGACTGGGGAGTCCTGGGCATTCCATGGCACCCTGGCCTTGTGAGTTCCCCTAGACTTCGGATGGGCGGATGGCACTGTGTGGGTCTGCGGGGGTCCCTGTGTCAGGTATGTACTGCCTGTCAATGGGGACAATTGTGGGGATGGTGTAACTAAGCAAGAGGCTGAGGGGAAGCGCTGAGTGGGGTGCGGGGGCACTGGAGGGGAGCCAGTTCATTCTCACCTGGGGAGGCTGGGGGAGGCCTTGGGACCAGGTGCTTCACGATTTTGAAAATAAATTATGCGTATTGCAGAAAATGTGGAAAATACAATAAAACATAAAAACACAAAAATCCTGTAGTCTCATTACACAGAGATGATTACTATCAGTATGTTAATCATACATTTACATGTAGTCAAAATGGTATCATGTTGTATATAGTCCCCCGCCATGGTACTAGGGATAGAACTCAGGGGCATTCTATCTGAGCTACACCCCCAGACCTTTTTATTTTTTAATTTGAAGCAGATTCTTACTAAGTTGCTGAGGCTGGCCGCAAGCCTGCGATCCTCCTGTCTCAGTTTCCCAAGTACTGGAATTACAGGTGTGTACCATTGCACCTGGCTTGTATATAGTTTTTTTTTTTTTTCGGTACCAGGGATTGAACCCAGGGGCGTTCTACCTCCGCGCTACACCCTCGGCCCTATTTTTTATACTTTATTTTGAAACCGGGTCTCACGAAGTTGCGGAGGGCCTCACTAAGTAGAGAGAGAGAGAGAGAGAGAGAGAGAGCGAGCTGAGGCTGGCCGCAAACCTGGATCCTCTGGTCTCCGCCTCCCAAAGTACTGGGATTACAAGCGTGCGCCACCACGCCTGGCCTTGTATATAGTTTTGAATTTTCTTTTTTAGTACTTAGTGCAGCAGTTTTCAAAATGTGACCCATGACCAGCAGCCTCAGTGTCACTGGGCACTGGTTAGAAATGCCATCTCGCGCTCCCCCCAGACCTACTGAGTCAGAGGCTCTGTTTCAAACCCTCAGCTGGCATCTCATGGACCACTTTCCACTACCATCTCCTGTGAAATGCGGGCGGGATCTTTCACGGCGTCGTCTGATCAGTCATCCGGAGCTGTGCCATGGTGAACATCTCGTGCACATGCCTGTCCCGGTGCACAGCACGGCTTGTCTCTCCAGCTGCCTGGGGAGCTGGGCGGGGGTGGCTGTGGTGGAGAGGGGCGGGGGAACTGCCACCATCAGAGGCTGCCACTGACCCAGGACTGCGTGCAGACAGGAGGGCCGGAGCTCTCCTCCCCGCCCCGCCACCCTGGAGCGGCTGTGGCAAAGCAGGAAGCCAGTGGTGAACGTGTCAACATCAATCGAGAGGGACTTGGGCAAAGGAGCCCAGACCTCCGAGGCGGACAGTTCTGCCGTGCCGCGGGGCAGAGAGGAAGCCACACGGGGTTTGCGGCCCGCAGACCGAGGAGGAAGAAGCAGCCAGTGACACGCCTCTGGTGTGTGTGCCTGCCGCCTTAAGGCTTCTCCCCTGTGTATATGGAAAGGTGGGCTCAAGGGCGGGTAAGAATGCCCTGCTGTGTGGGCCCGAGGTGCCCCCATTCAGCCAGCATCACTTCTTTCTTTCTCTCTCTCTTTTCTTCCTTTCCTTTCCTTTCCTTTCCTTTCCTTTCCTTTCCTTTCCTTTCCTTCCCTTCCCTTCCCTTCCCTTCCCTTCCCTTCCCTTCTCTTTTCTTTTCCTTTCTTTCTTTTCTTTCTTGTACTAGGGATTGAGCCCAGGGGCATTCTACCTCTGAGCTATACCCCAGCCCTATTTTATTTTTTATTTTGAAACAGAGTCTCGCTAAGTTGCTGACAGCCTCACTAAGTTGCTGAGGCTGTCCTCAAACCTGCGATTCTCCTGTCTCAGCCTCCCAAGTGCTGGTATTATAGGTGTGAGCCACCATGCCTGGTTTATCCACCATCTTTTGCTCTCTTTCCTGACCTAAACGCTGAATTTCAAAGTTGGTCTGCATCAGTCCTCCCTAGACCCCTCAGTTTCAGCAGCTGTACCCCAAACACCCAGTCCATGTCCCTCAGAGGCCCTGCCACCAATCCGTTTTTCTCTGGCTCCGCTCTTGGGGCTGGGCAGGAGCAGATAGATGGTTGTGGAAATGGGGTGGGGGTCTCCCTCCAGCCCAGACTCACTGGGATGATGAGTGACACGGCAAGGGATGATCCACAGTGAGCACCACCCCTGGCACAGGGGAGGAGCCAGCTATCAGTTCCCCAGAGCCCCGGGAAGGGCAGGCTGGAGCCCTGCAGAGGCTGAAGCCAGGCTGCCCACTGATCCGGCTGTTCCACTCCTCAGTGACTTGCTGTGGCTCCCTACGCCTATCAAATCCCGAAATCTCAGCCTATGACCCCAGATCTCTCCAGTCGTGTCCCCTAGAATTGTTCCTGGTAGATACTGGCAGGATAAATGAACAGATGAATGAATGAATGAATGAATGCTTTGCCTTCCAGCCATGCAGCTCACTCCTCACCTTACCCTTGAGATGCAGGATATGTTTTTCTGCAGTCTTCCTCTCTACTTACCCCAATCCCGCCTGTGCCTCGGGCCGGCTCTCCAGTAAGTGTTCAATAAAGGTTTCAGACTGAAAGTGAGAACGTGTAACTGAACAGAAAGACCAGGTGCTTGCGACGTCGTCTCTACCCCATGCCGGTCCCCTGTGTTTCCATCAGTGTGTAGATTTCCTCTGGTGGCCCACATGGTTTTGTTTCTACCTGCGTCTCAAGCTGTGTGTGTCGGGTGGCAGGGGCATTGTACCCCCCACAGAGTGTAGGGCTCAGACCAGGGTCGAGAAGCCCAGGCCCAGTGGGCTGGGTCTCTAAGTGCGTCTCATGTTTCTTCCCGATTGAGCTGGGAAGGGAATGTCCTTTTCTGGTCTGTGCCTGTCTATCGCCATGTTTTACCCCGACTCTAGAAAGGACGAGGACTCGTGGGCACTAGAAACTGTGGTGTACGGCTAAAGGAAGAACAGTGAAGGGAACCCAGATAATTGTACCAGAAAATATGGCTGAGCCCCCAGTTAGCCTCTAAGCCTGCTCCTTCCCCAAGAGACTCATAGGACCACTGGCTTCGGGCTTGGACGGGGCTTTGGGGTCTCCGGGGAGCATGCAGCAGAGGACACAGGACCTATATTCCAGCCCACTTCTCTCTCTGGGGCCTGTCACATTTCTTCAAATTTGGGGAAATCTTGGTCTTTATGTCTTACTATTTCTCTTCCGCCCCCATTCTCACTTCTTTCGAGATGCCGATCACATGTATGTCAGACGCTGATGTGTCCAGAGGTCCCCAGGCTCTGTTTACTCTCCTTCAACCTTTTTTTCTTTTTTGTATCTCTAACCTTCACGTTGGGCAATTTCTACTCACCCCTCTTCAAGTTCACGTGCTCTTCTTTCATCTCCAACCTGCTGTGCAGCCTGCCTAGTGAACTTTTCATTTCAGTTACTAGATTTTTCAGTTCTAGAACTTCCACATGGTTCTTTCAAATATACTTTCCATGTCTCTGCTGAGACTTGGTTACATTTTCCTGTTTCTTTTCACATCTGCTAATTTCTGCCTATATATCATGGACAATTCATTGTAGAGACTCTGGATTCTTTTATCTTCCTCTGAAGCTTGTTGATTTTGGTTCAGTTAGGTGGTTCAATTACTGGCCAGTCGCCCCGAGCATGTGTGGGCTTGGATTTATACTTCTTTAGGGCAGATTTGTGGAAAGCCCAGATTTTTCTCCAAGCCCCTGTACCTTGATAGGATTCAGCCTCCAACTTCTTTCTTCCCTGTTGTTCTCTCCTGTTAGGCTGAAGGCCAAGAGGAACCAGGCCAGACAAGAATGGGGGGGGCAAAGTTTTATTCCAATATTTGTAAGCAGACAGGCTGATACCAAGAGTAGCATCAACACCAAAAGACAGGGCGAAAGGATTATTTATGGGGAGGGGTCTGCAGGCCACACAAAAGACCTGCAAGTCTGTGGATTTTCTTTTTTTTTTTTTTTTTGCGGAACTTGGAATTGAACCCAGGGGCATTCTCCCTCCGAGCTACACTCCCAGTCCTATTTTTTTATTCTTTATTTTGAAACAGGGTCTCACTAAGTTGCGGAGGACCTCACTAAGTAGCTGAGGCTGGCCGCGAACCCGGATCCTCCAGTGTCAGCCTCCCAAGTACTGGGATTACATGTGTGTGCCACCACGCCTGGCTGTGGATTTTTTTTTTTTTTAGTACAGCCTTAAACAGGAGGAAGCTGGCTTCTCAGGGTCAAAATGGGGGACCTGAATTTCTCATGGTTGAAACGGGAGGGAATAGTCTTCCACACGGTACAGCATGAAACGGGAGGGAGTAATCTTTAGCACTGTACAGCATCTGTAACAAGAGTGGGAAAAAAATCTCCAAGGGCAACTGCCTGGGAGAGATTCAGTAGCACAGGGTTTTGTCCTAACATCACCAAAGCTTGGTTTGAAGCTTTGGCAGCAGGTCCTAGCAGAGCCTCCCGGGAGGGCCGGTTTTCTCAACCTCACGCCGTGGACGTTTTGGGTGGGGCAATTCTTTGTTGTGGGCACCGTCCTGTGCCTTATGGGATGTTTAGCAGCACCCCTGGCTATACCCACCAGATACCAATAGCAACCCCACATCACGACAATCAAAACTGTCTCCAGACTTTGTCAAATGTTTCCCGGGGGACAGAACCACTCTGGTTAAGGACAATGGCTCTAGGGTGTGGTCCCTGATTAGAGGTATTTAGGAGGTGCACTCCATTAACTTTTGCTATTCTCCTCAAATAACTTCGCACACCCACCCCACAGGGCCCGTGACTGGACTAAGAACAATCGGTCCCAGGGCTGTCCCCACTGTCAATTCACAGACACTGCATCAATCCCAGGGAGTCTCGGGATCTCACAGTTATCGCAGTGCAGTTTTTAGGGTGTTCAATTTGTTATATGTAAACATTTGCGTTTTCCCCCACCTCTTTACATGCTCAGCCTCCCCAGATGGCTGCGACGGGCCTCTCGTTCCCTGTGAGGCTCATGCGTACGCCCCCACCATCTCTCTGGTCTGTTTTCTACCCCATCTCACCTAGTGGTTTCTTGCTGCCGTTCTATGGCGGCCTCTCTCTCTTCCCTTTGTCCTTCTAGTCTCTGCGGTCAGCACTGGGCCAACCTCCCAGCAGAAGAGCCCGCTGCCCAGTGTCACGGAGTGTTTTGGGGTTCGTGCTGGGGCTGGGGCTGGCTCTCTGGTGAGCTGTGGGGCCACGGAGAGAGCCGTCTCCAGGTCTGCTCTGGGCCTAGAGGAACACAACCTTAGAGGGAGAAGGAAGCAGTTTGCCTGCTGTCTACACCCTGTTGGGGCTTCACTCAAACCACACTGGTTTTCTCTACTGGTTTCTTGGCAGTTTAGAGACCAAATACGGTTAAGAAGAAATGGCAGGCCAAGGTAGGTGAGAACGCGGCAAGAGAACGCAGGGCGCTCTGCGTGAGTCCAGATCTCCAAGCCCCATGAGACCCTCCACATCGACCTCAGAGGACCGTCGCCACCTGGGAAACGGGAGCCAGGGCGGCATCAGGAAGCTGGTGAGGGGCACGGGCGCTTCTGAGTCACTTCAGAAAAGAGGAATAGTCGGGTTCTGGGCAATCACGGACCAACCATGAGGCATGCATGGCCTTGCACTTCTGGAAGTTTCCAGAACAGACCCCCAGTGGCAGAAAGTGGCGACTGCTGGGAGCAAAGTCTCGACAAACTTCATTTTTCTTTTTTTTAAAAATATTTTGTGCTGGGGATAGAATCTAGTGGTGTTCTACCTCTGAGCTTTACCCCCAGCCCTCTTAAAAATTTTTTATTTTGAAACAGGGTCTCTCTAAGTTGCTGAGGCTGACCTCGAACCTGTGATCCTCCTGTCTCAGCCTCCAAGGACTGGGATTATAGGCATGGTCACCGCGCCCAGCTCTCAGTTTACTTTAGTTCCTTGAACTGCCTCCTCTCCCTCTTCATCGCTGTTGTCCCTGCACCTGGATTGCTCTTTCCCTTGCTTGCCTCCCGGCTCGCCCCTCACTCCTCCAGCCCTGGGTTAAACATGGCTCCTGCAGCCGGGCTCCCACGGCGTCCCCCTTCTCCCCCGCTCAGGCTAAACTTCATCCCCCGCAAGGGTTTGTTCCACGACCACCCAGGCTGTGGCCTGAGCGCCTGCTTGTGTCTCCACGTGCCGGGGCCTGCAGCGGGCATGCTATGGTGTCTCTGGAATGAAGGAGAGGAAGTCGTGGTGCTTATCTTGGCTCGTGTCCTGAGAAGTGGTTGAAGGACCTGAGATAGTTAACCTGGAAAAGGGAAGGTTCGGAGAAAGGCTGTCATTTAGAAGACATGATGGGGTACAGATTTGGTTCCGAAGGGCAGAACCAGGACCCACAGGTAGAAGTCGGGGGAAACAGATTGTTGCTTACTCTAAGAGAAATCTGGCTGGGGCAGAGACTGCCGTTGCCGACTCCTTCTGTAGTAACAGACCCCAGTTTTACTCAGAACAGCGCTGTGTCTGCTATAAGATCACATTTTCAAGTCTATTTTGTAGCTTAATGTGACTATATAACTAAATTTGTGGCCCAATGGAAGTCATTGTGTAGGACTCTGGAAATCTTTTAAAGGCAGTTCAGATAGCTGGCACATGCCATTTTTTTTTTTATCCCTCCTCTGCTTCCTTCTTCATACTTGGACTGCAGACATGATGGCTGAAGCACTAGCAGCCATTTTGGAACATGAGGCAACAATGAGGATGGAAGCCATGGGCCAAGGATGGTGGGGGAAAAAGACAGAAGGAGCTGGGGACATGAGGACATTGTAGAACCACCACGCCTCGACTCCTGCTTCTTGACCCCTGTGAGAAGTAAACATTTGCCTTGCTCCATCCAATGCTCCTGGGTTTTCAGTGGGCAGTCAGACCCAGTCTTGACGGATACACCAAGTGATGTCCTCCTCTCCTTTTGAGGTCCTCTGGAACACGTGTGTGTGTGTGTGGGGGGGCATTTGCTCCCCCTGCTCCCGTGTCGTTCTGTGTGGTGGGCTCAGACATTCCAGCGGCCACTTGCTCCTGGCCCGTCCACTTGCTCCTGGCCGCCCTCTCTGCTCGGCTGGACACCCCCGCCCCACCTTCATCCTCTGGAAGCTGCGCCGTGCATACCAGCACTCCCAGGTGGAGGGTGGCAGGGACAACTGTGGCCCAGGCCAGGGGTCGATTTCGATGTCAGTGCCAGACACCTGCTAGAAATGTCTCATCCATTCCCCAAAGCAGAGGTTTCTTGTTGGCACTGTCTCTCCTTTGACTTCAGTCAGTGGACCCTAAATTCTGGTTCCTTCCCCGGGCAGGGCAGCTGGGCCTGGGCCTCCTAAGTGTGGAGCCACTGGTGCCCATATACAGCATAAAATGTATACATATAAATACAATAAAGTATGGCATAAAATGATACTTTTTCTTTAATTTGCCTTGGGCCAAATTCTTAGATAGGGCCTTGGATCAAAGCAGACCCCGGGGCCAGTGGGTTGGGGGTCATTTCTCTTCAGATCTTCAGAACCAGTATCTCCCAGGTGGGACCCAAGGGGGGAACAATAGCTGAGGGTCACATAGCTGGTGAACAGCACACCCCAAAGTGGACCTCAGGTCTGCTAATGCCCCTTCCAGGATCCTCTCGCTGCTCTCGCTGCAGTATGGACTCGGGGTCCCCCGCCACGCAGACCTGGGCTCCCTTAGGTGCGCCACCAGGATCAAGGCCTGTGATGGCCCCCCAGAGGGCACATCCCTCTGAATCTAGACCGGAAGCTTCAAAGGGAAGCCCAGGAGCCCCTCCACACATCCAAGTGTCTGCATGCCCACCTGCTTCATTCTGAAAGAGCCGTGCAGCCATCAGGAAGCTACGCAAGCTGGAGGGAGGGAGTGTTCCCAGCTACATCCCTGGCCTTTTTAAATTTTTTGTTTTGAAACAAGGTTTTGCTATGTAGCTGGAAGTCTCGCTAAGTTGCCAAGGTTGACTTGAACCTGCGATCCTCTTGTCTCAGGCTCCCAAATACTAGGATTGCAAGCGTGCACCACCATGCCCGGCTATAAGAAACAAACCTGAGGGGGCGTGAACTGAACACATAGAATGGACCACAGCGCATCTCCATCGCTTGGCGTCGCTCTGGGGGTAGGGTTACAGTGCCTTTTGTTTTTCTTTTCTGAGTTTTCTGTTATTATAATAAAAAGTTCTATTTGAATCCAGGGTCCAGGGAAGAAAAAAGCCATCCCCAGGGCCAACAGGGATGTTGGAGACTTGTGCTTCGGGATCCTGTGCTCCGCCTCCAGCTGGCCTTGTGTGCCACCCTCTGCCTTTGGGCAGGTGGGCCAGCGGACATGTCCCTGCCCGTCTCCTGGGGCTCCTAGGAGTGCCACCCCCAGGGACACTCATCTGCTGACACTTGGGATTGGGGGTGTGGGTTTGCATGGTGGATTTGGGACGGGCCATCTGCTGTGACTCCCGCGTGCCCCGCCGTGGCTGGACACAGTAGTGACTGCAGACAGATGCCCAGGCAGCAGGATCTGGCTCGGGAGACACAAGTGGCCGGCCACAAGAGCTCTACCATCCAGATGTGCGTGGCCCCGTGGCCATCCCTGCTGAAAGTCCGGGGTTCATTCTCCCCACCCCACCTTGCCGGGCAGCGTCAATGCAGGGAGCGGGAGGTTGAGGGCTTGTGGTTCTGTTGTTGTCTGTGCTACGTGGGGCAAGTTGTGGAACCTCTCTGGGCCTCAGTTTTCTTTTCTTTTTTTTTTTTTTAAATTTTTTTTTTTTTTTTTTT
>PVJS01026214.1:0-27185 GCA_004027185.1 Glis glis | reverse complement strand
GTTCTTCTTTATTGCTGAGTAGAATTCCATTGTGTGTATTTCCCATAATTTTGTAATCCATTCATCTGTTGATGGACATCTAGGTTGGTTCCATAATTTGGCCATTGTGAATTGTGCTGCTATGAACATGGGTATGCATATATTACTGTTGTTTTCTAGTTTCAATCCCTTTGGTATGATACCCAGTAGTGGAATAGCCAGATCATATGGTGGATTCATTCCCAGTTTTCTGAGGAATCTCCACACTGATCTCCACAGTGGTTGAACTAGTTTGCAATCCCACCAACAGTGTAGAAGAGTCCCAATTTCCCCACATCCACACCAACATTTGTTGTTGTTTGACTTCTTAATGCTTGCCATTCTAATTGGGGTCAGATGAAATCTTAGAGTAGTTTTGATTTGCATCTCCCTGATTGCTAATGATATTGAACATTTTTTCATGTACCTATTGGCCAGTGGAATAGAATAGAATATACAGAAACAAGTCCACAAACTTATAGCCAATTGATTTTTGACAAAGGCGCCAAATACATACGTTGGAGAAAGGACAGTCTTTTCAACAAATGGTGCTGGGAAAACTGGTTATCTACCTGTAGAAAAATGGAGCTGAATCCTTACCTCTCACCCTGCACAAGAGTCAACTCGAGATGGATCAAAGACCTGGAAGTTAGACCAGAGACTGTGTGCTTGTAATCCTAGTACTTGGAAGGCTGAAACAGGAGGATCCCAGGTTTGTGGCTAGACTCCCCAACTTAACGAGGCCCTCTGCAACTTAATAAGACCATGTTTCAAAATAAAATAAGGCTGGAGGTAGAATGTCAATGAGTTCAATGTCAGGTAGAATGTCAATGAGTTCAATGCCCAGCACCACATACACATAAAAAACCCCACTTTATTCATATTCAGTGATCATAAATACTTAGTGATAGTAGAATGCTTGCCATTACATCTCTATTGTATATGTAAACTAACTCTCCTCCATCATAGAAAATGGATTTTGGTAATAAATGATTACCAAATCATTGGTAATAAATCATTTATTACCAAATCATTTGGTAATAAATGATTTGGTAATAAATGATTATATAATTCCAGTTGGATGGATGTGATATCTAGAAAATAAAGAAAAGAAGGTACATATGATAGCTATGAGGACCAGGGCAGGTATTTTAGTTGGGTGGCCAGGGCAACTGTCTCCCCTTTCAGACTGTTGCTATGTTTTGTTGGTATCACTATCATGACATGCAAAGTTTAGGATATCAAGAGATAGGAACAAATTAAATAATTTCAACTGCTGCTTTTACCATAGGAAGTGAAAAAATCAAAAAGGATATTTAGTTAATCCTTGTCAGTTTTATATAATCCTGCTTAAAAGGTGAGTTATTTCAGTTCTCCACACAGTCCTAATTAGGAGAACTGGTATTCTTCACTCAGTTTTGGTAGCAGATAACAGATTTTCTTCCTCCTTTCTTCTTTTTTCTTCAGATAATAGAAAATGTTTCTAGGAAAATTCAACTTAAAAATTTTTCAGGGACAATGTTTATACACTCAACAATAAATGAGTCAAGCAAGTAGCCTAATCTCATAGAAAACTCGGTTAGAGAGTACACATGAGATCGTCATTTTCTTCTCCCTCTATCCCTCCCTTCCTTTTTTCTTCACATATTTTCCTTTTTTCTCTTTTCTTCCTTTTTAATTTGGTAGATATATTGAGGATATCAGTGTATGAGAACAGATTTAAGGAAGGGATTTATACAAATTATTCATTCTACCGCAAGACAAAAGTAGTGATTTTTAAATCTTTTCTTACTTTTTTTCTTCTTTAAATAAAGAAACTCCAGTGAGGTTAATTGGATGAAGGGCCATAATTTATTGAAATGTTTAAGTTCTTTTAAGAAGAAAAATGGTATTGTGGCAGTAGCTGGGAAGGTGAGGCTCCCTGAGAGGATTTTCTATGTGATCCTCCTAAGAGTGGTTTTAAGGGATTATACACTAGATAACGATGGCGTAACTCTCAGGTAGGGGTGATGGAAGACAGAGCTGGAGAGACCAGCACGACTAAACTAATGAAAAATTATATACATGGAGGTGGATATATTTGAATGCTATAAAAGATGAGAAAACAAGGAAAAGAACAGAAAATGGTAAATTGGGGGAATAGTGCATTCTTCCTTACATAATACATAACACCTGGCAAGAAATATCCTTGCATGAATGCAGTAGAATTTCTAGAATTTCCCCCCAAAATTACATTTCGTGTTAATTTTAACAAAAAAAATTACAAAATGTGTTATATTTCACTACTTCTACTTTTTTTTGCGGTACTGGTGATTGAACCCAGGAGCATTTTACCTCTGAGCTACACCCTCAGCCTTAGTTTTATTCTTTATTTTGAAACAGGGTCTCACTAAGTTGCAGAGGGCCTCACTAAGTAGCTGAGGCTGGCCGCGAACCCATATCCTCCAGTCTCAGCCTCCCAAGTACTGGGATTAAAAGCGTGCGCCACCACGCCCGGTTCACTACTTATAATTTTAACATCAGGCACTTCAGAACATCTAGAAAGACTAGAAATTTCAAAAAAGTACTTAGCATTGTCTATATATATAGTACTGAAGAATAAAAAATGCACATATAGAACAATGGTTACACTACGATAAAGTTCTTTTACACTTGACTGTCATAGGACATTCCTCTCTTCTTCCTCCCAAACCTCTGCTCCATGTTCTCTAATCTGCTGAACGAAAGTGGATGAGTATGACTCCTAGAGGTGGTCTAACAATTCCATTTTAAAAAGTCACTTCCAAGCCAGATGTGGTGGCGCACGCTTGTAATCCCAGTAGTTGGGAGGTGGAGACCAGAGGATCCGGGTTCGCGGCCAGCCTCAGCTACTTAGTGAGGCCCCCCGCAACTTCGTGAGACCCGGTTTCAATAAAGGATAAAAAAATAGGGCCGGGGGTGTAGTGCAGATGTAGAATGCCCCTGGTACCAGTACCGCAAAAAAAAAAGTCACTTCCAGAAAACATTTCTGATTTTTACAAAATAAATGGCCAAACTTCCTCCTGAGTAGTCCATACTGTGTGTGCACTGGTTCTCAAGAGAAGGAAATGCAGAGTGCTGTGCCAGTGTGCTTGGAATGAAGCAAGAATAACCATTGTTTCTTATGTCTATACATTTTGTTTTACTTTGGCATAATTTTATAATATCTACTTTTTGGATATTAAAGAGGTTGCCGACATATGAAAAAATAGTAAACTAACACATTTTGTGCACTTTTCATTAAAATTAAAGAAAAGACTGTCTTCTGTAAAGGACTTTGGAAGCGAAATTATAGCATCACATCTAAGTGACACATGCGCCTATATCAAATGTGATATAGGAGAGAAGGAACTAGAAGAAATGAAGGATTCTTGGCCAGAATGCTCCTACTTAGAAGACATTTTTATATATAACCAGTTTTGACATGTGTGCAGTTTATTCAACTCTGTATATAGTGGACAAACTTAAGTCCTTATTTGAAACATCTAGTCTTTCTAGATGTTCAGAAGTGCACAAAGTATGTTAAAAGTAGAGGTAGTAGATACATTTTGTAGATATTCTTTTGCTAAAATTCATAATGAAATATTCTCTTTGGAAATGGAATAATCAAACCACTTCTCTGAGCAGTACACATTACTGTATTTGTGCTGGCTCTGAGAAAGAGGGAAGGAATGGCTCTGGGAAAGAGGGAAGGGTAGTAAACTAATATATACTTTGTGTTTAGAATCCATAGGAAAGACAAAACTTGGGTTCAATCCCCAGTACCGCAAAAAAACAAAACAAAACAAAAACCTTAAGGAAGTGAAAATTATTAACTTAGGCAGTGAAATTATTAAAGTTCTAAGCATTGCAGATGTGTATATCTGATTTGGGGGTTGATAAGATAGGAAGGGGAAGGGTTGTAGGCCAGAATATTCCTATTTAGAAGACACTTTCAAATTATAGCCTTTGTTAAGTATGTGTGCAGTTTATTCATTGCTTCAGTATGTATAGTGGGAAATAAGTCCTTGTTGGAAACATCTAGGCTTTCTAGATGTTTTAAAAGTGCACGGTACATGGTAAAAGTAGAGGGCTAAAGTTATGCCATTTAAGTATTTTTTGTTACTTCATAGGAATGGTTGCATTTTGGGAATGGAATTATTAAATTTGATGTCTTGGAGAGTATGCTGTTTGAACTCTGGGTGATATGTGGCATGGGGGAGTATGCAGAGAGAAGCTTTCTGTGCCCCTTAGTTCATATTGTCTAGCCATTGTTCTATATGTACATTTTAGTTACTATTGCTGGGTATTAAAGGATAAATTCTAATGTCCAAAGTATGTTAGAAGTAGAAGACTAATCCCTATTTAATTGTCCTTTTGTTAGTTTTTAAGAAGAACTTTCTTCTGGGATGACCTTTATTAATCCGTGTCTTGGAGCTAGGGGTGGTCCTGTACTTAGTACATGACATTAGTTACTGGAATGGGGAAGAGGAGAGGAGGAATGGTGAGGGGAAGAGCTCTTTGCTAATATCTCTGTACCTGAAAGACAGTTTTAGATTCTTACCACAGGTGTCTATGTGCACTTTTGGTAAGTACTTGTGTTCATTATGCACAAAGTTCATGTTTATGTCCTAACACCTTAGCTTCATAGATGTCCCAAGGTGGCAGTGTATGGTAAAAAGTAGAGCTAGTGAATTAGCCATCTTGCATCTTTAGTATGGAATTGTAACACCTCTGGGCAGTGTGTTTCAGGACTTGTTCATCCGGCTGGCAGCAGAGAGGCAGAAGGAAGTACACAGGGAGAGAGGGGAGCAAGTGTTTCTCAGATTCACATTTTGTGTGTGTGAATCTTTTGTGCTGTCCCATAGTAATCCTTAATTCACTGGGAACATGCTTTCAAGCTAATATTTTAGTAATAGAAAACTGATAACTGTCTTAGAGACATACTCCTTCTTTATGTCTCATTTTAAATCAAGCATTAAGGGAATGCAGTATTTTAATTGTAACTCTGCCAATATGTCTATCTAAAGGCCTATTGATATTTTTGTCTTCAGTGAAGTTTTCATCCCCATGAAAGGCAGTATTACAATTTTTTCTAACAGATTGAGTTGGTGTAGTATATCCTTGGTTATCAAAAATACTCTTGTAGCTTTGCTATTTTGAATTGGTGAATATTCATGATATGTGGAAAAACACAATACATACTGTGGCCTTGATCACACAATGTGATGCTGTGTATGTGTACACAGGAATCGGAAGGCCATGGCCAACTAAGCTGCTTATGACTGGATGACTTTGTTCCTTGCCTCTTGTGTTTTGTTTTGTTTTTTTTTTTTTTTTTAGGTACCGGGGATTGAACCCAGAGGCATTCTACCTCTGAGCTACACCCCCGGCCCTATTTTTTATCCTTTATTTTGAAACCGGGTCTCACGAAGTTGCAGAGGACCTCACTAAGTAGCTGAGGTTGGCCACGAACCCGGATCCTCTGATCTCCGCCTCCCAAGTACTGGGATTACAAGCATGTGCCACCACGCCCGGCTGTGTTTTGTTTTCTTTAATGCACATATTAAGTTTTAAAAATAAAGGTTATTTTACAAACCTGAAAAAAATAGTTTCTAGAATTTAAATAAAGATTCTTGGGAATAAAGAAATGATAAAATGTTTTCAACTGGGTTCTCTTTAAACTCTTTTCCCTCCCAAGCAACAAGATTTGGATTTTAACATTTTATTTATAGATGTTTGTTTGTTTTTGTGGTAATGGGGGTTGAACCCAGGGACATTTTACCTCTGAGCTACACCACCAACCCTATTTTATTTTTTATCTTGAGACAGGGTCTCACTAAGTTGCTGAGGCTGTCCTCAAGTCTGTCTCGGCCTCCCAAGTACTGGGATTACAGGCATGGGCCACCAAGTCTGGCCATTATTTATGACATTATATGAGCATTTTTCCCAAAACCATGTTTGAATTTAGATGGGTCTTTTTAAATTTTTACTCTGTCATACAAATAATTTGACAGCTCAACCAGGAATTATTAAGAACAAAAACCTAGCACAAAAATTGTTCCTATATAGTCAGTCCCTTTTTTCCCCCAAATCATAAATGTGATCAGGTAATATTAAACCATCTCTGCCTAACCAGAAGCAGGTGTTCTTAGAAATGGTGTCTTCCACTTATGCCAACTAGTTATTTTCTAGAATTTGTCAAGTAAACTGTGCCTTTGCACAGTTTAATGAATGCATTTCTTCTTTCATTTTCTTCATTTTCAATCCTGTATAAATCTAATAGGGCAAAATACATCTTTAATTTCATTATGGACTATGGAAAGCCTCATTCAATATTATATCTATAATTATAGCAATAATAATGTGACCATTCTACCCTGCTTTATGTTTTCATTATTTTTTGCACATAAATAAGATGTCAAGATTTTTAATACTTCATGAGCAATATTCTATAAACTACAGTAATATACTGTACTTCTTTGACCTTTTCAATATTGCACGATTTGGTTGGCTGGCCTCTCTATTTTATAGCCCTGCTGAGTAGAGGGGAAGAATGAATATCCTGCTGTTAATGAAAATATCATATCTTGAAAGACTCGAATGATGATACTGTGTTGACCTGGATGACTATATTTCACAGTATATACAGCATTAGGCATTGAAATTCTGATAAATCATTTACTTGACAAAAGCTGCAGTGAGCTCAGAATATTGCCAAAATTAATTCGTTTACTGAAAAGGTTTGTACCCAGACTAAGAAGAGTGAATTGTTAGCAAAATCTCATTAGAATCAGAAATTTAAAGTTACATTACTTTTCATTCTCTACCAATACTTAAAATAGTGTATTTGGTACTTGCATCAGTAAATATGATTATTGACTAAGAATTTTCTTTTGTAGTCTTAAACAACAATCCATCTTCTCTTACTCTCATTTGGAATTGTTGACTTACCTTTGCATTTTGAACTAAGGAATTTTTTAAAGTTTTATCCTAAATGGTTTTTAATGATCAAGATAATATCATAAAAATTTTCGAAAGAATTATTCATCTCATTGTCTTTTTGGTTACAAGTATATGCCAACTCATGCCTAATGAATACATAATGGCATTCCTAACTATTGTGAGTGTTTCGTTAAGCAAATCAGTATTGTTATTCAACTATTTTTGGAATATAATTTTGCATTATTCCAGGCAAGGAGGATACCCACCAGCTTTATCCCAACAGAGAGAAGCTCTTCTCTGTCAATTTGTGTGACTACCTTGCCATTATTTGAAAGTAATTTTTGCCCTGAGAACATGTGGAAGAGAAAATCTTGCTGCAGTCAACAAAAACAAGAATTTGTCATGATATAGTAGAGCATGTGTGAGCAGACCTAATTAATACAGGGGCCTGGAGTATTTTTCAGGCATCTGAACTCTGCACCAAGATTTCAGGACATTCTCTACTGCCCAAGCTTTCAGAAACATGGCCCTGCACACTTCTACTTTTTCTCAGTAGTTTTATTTTCTTAATGCATTGTAAATGAAGAACTTTTGCTTCAAGGAGACTTGCATCCTGCTCTTCTGAGAAGCAGGAGAGATAGGCTTTGCCATGCAAGTTCATTTTCAATTAGTGCCTTGGATTTGCTCATTTGAAAAACTTATGAGAAGTTGTTATGTGTTAAAGAATTTTAAACAAGTTAGGTATGATTTATAACATAAGGTGGAATTAGACAGGTTTATTTTGATTAAATAGCACATCTATTGGGGTGGTGGAGGAGAGAGTCATGAAGTAAAATCAAGTCAAAAAGAGAAAAATGAAATGGCTATGTATAGCAGGAAAGAGGATAAATGGAACTTATGTGCTTGGGGATACTTAATCATATCATAACCTTCTGAACTCTTAATATACACTCGGGTACTTCCCAAACCTTGCATCATTTCATCCTCACAGCTATTCTCCAAGATAAACCCATATACAAAAAAGGAACCTGAGAGTCTGAGAAGATGAATGACTTATTTGAGGACAAACAGCTTAGCTGTGACAGAGCCAAGAATCAAACCCTAGTTACTTGGTATTCTTTATTTTCTGTCTCTAAAATTGGTGTCCTTTTCATTTCTTCATGATGTTCTGGAATTTGTTAGTCCTTTTCTCTCGGACTTCTTATACCTGGCAGTGTCTTGGGTCTCACCTAAAATGTTGAAGATACTTCAGTTTGCACTGGTACAAAAAAACTAGTTGGAATTCTTGCACAGAGAGTGGATTGTTCAAAACCTGATAAGAGAATCATAGGGTAATAGATAAATCAAGATACATCTTTTTAGCTACTAATATCCAGGTGACTTTTCTTTTATCTAGACACATATGTGATGAACAAATCCCTATTAATGTTACATGTACTACTTATCCTGTTTTGTTTTAGAAAGGATTTCAGTTTTCTTCTCCATAGAAATTCTGTATCTCCTAAAAGCACTAACGCTTTCATTTGGAAACAAGAATTTTGATTTTTACTAATTACCTGATTTAAAAAATACATGAAAGTGCAGACTTACAAAAACTATGAGAGAGAAGAGAGGCTGATACTTTTAGTCAGCAAAGCATTCCTGACAGTATAGCTAATCCCATGCCTTTCCTTCAGACTGATCTTGCATAGTTAGCAATTTTAGTGCATTTTTATTTATCATAAATTGCAGGCTGTAGACCAGAGGGACAACTGGCCTAATCCAGATTAGCTGATCCTTTTATCTGTACTGTCAACATGGTACTCTATTGTTAGATGTGAAAGGAAAGTCACAACCGCTATAAGAGAATTAACTTAATATCCAAATGATATACAAGTAAGATGCTTATGATCAAAAAGGTCTCGTCATATCAACTTTGGATATCCAAGTTAAAGGTTTTTCAAAATGAAAAAATATTGTTGCAAATACGGTAAAATATACTTGTATTTGTTTCAAGTATGTAATTTCTAAAAATGAGAAACAGAACATTATTATTCTCTGTTTATTTCTCTAATCTCATCAATTCTAAGAGAGCATTCAAATTTAGAGGTTGTTTTGGAAGTTCACAGAACTTCCAAACTTATTTAAGTAAGTGGATTGTTAACCATAGTTGATTTAGTGTTCTGATGTAATTCCATTGTGTTGTAGTAAATTTAACCAGTGTATTAACTTGAGTTAAATTGCAATAAATAACAACATAGCATGCAAAATCACTTCCTTCATTATCTTCACATCAATACATAGAACAATTATCTTTCAAATGGTCATTTGTAAAATTTTAGCAACATGTGTTTGTGCTATTTTCAACATACTGAAAGTAGCTGAAAATGGTGCATGGTTTGTCTTCTTAAATGTAAGCTTGTTTGGAAAGAAATAAGCAACAAGACTATCTGTTACTATACTATCTGTTACCTAAAGGTAAAGTCTCAGTAGGCTGGGCATACTGCTTAGACACCATTATAGCCACTGTACATGATACTTGATTAAAGCATTAAAGGAAATCTACAACATGAGAGTTCCCAGTACTTTCTGCTGGGTGTTTCTATTGTAGAATAGTCACAGCAAGGAGCCCCAAACAATGGCTCATTCAATAGAACCTCAGGCAGCTATTGCTTCAGTGGTGAACATATAAACCATTGGCTCCATTTACCATCTAGGTACTTCCTTGATTATTAGCTCTCTTCAATAGGAAACATTAGACTGCTAGAGCTTGGTCAAAAGGCTGTATATAATATTTTTAATGTTGTCATTTTAACTGACTTGGCATCTTTAGAGATATCCACTAGACATGTTATAAATAGTAACTGTCAGCAATTTTATAGTAACTGGTTGTCAGGATCTATAACTTGACTACAGAAAAGTCTCTCTGGGCTGAAATCTGACATGCAAAATCTCAGTTGGAAAGAAGAGTAGAGGGGAAAAATGCATTCAGGAGATTCAAGTGGACTTTACACACTGATGATTTGAGCTGCACATTTGTCCTAAGCAACTCAACATAGCTTTATGGTTCTAGTCTTTTGTTTTAAATTAGGAAACTCAGACGAGAAGAACTCAATTTTCTGGCACATATATTTGACCTACAAGAAATAACTGTTGGGAACAGGCAGAGTTTAAAATGTGGAATTTGACCTCTTTTATCAATTTCATTATTTTAACTCAGATTTCCCCAACTCTGAGTCAACAGTTGGCAAGTTTGTAGATCAATCAGCAGTATTTTTGTGTTAAACAGTTTGAAGCCTCTTTAAGTTTTTTATCCTTGTCGTTAAGAAGTTTATATCCTAGGGTGGAAAAGTAAATCACAAAATATAGAGCAAAGTGCCTCAAATTTAACATTCTCTATAGATTATTTCTCTTTTCCTCTTTACCTTTATTATTTCTCTTTACCTTTAGTGTTTCTTCTTAAGACTTAAAGAAATTCTATTGTTTTATTTTCCTCCAATTTCTTTACCATTTTCTCTGTTCTCTGCCCTCATTCTAGAGATTCAAATGTTGGAAAGTGTTATAAAAAAGATAAGACCATTTTAAAGAAATAGGATTATGAATAATAAAACCCTAAGAGAGAATCTACCCTATAACATATCTGCACAAATGGTACATGGTACATATATATATTTCAGTAATTCTGATTTTCTTTTTTTTGCAGTACTGGGAATTGAACCCAGAGGCATTCTACCTCTGATCTCCACCCCCAGCCCTATTTTGTGTTCTTTATTTTGAAATAGGGTCTCACTAAGTTGCTGAGGGCCTCCCTAAGTAGCTGAGGCTGGCCACGAACCTGGATCCTCCTGTCTCAGCCTCCCAAGTACTGGAATTATAAGCGTGTGCCACCACGCCCAGCTCAGTTCTTCTTCTTAGTATTATTTTTATTATTATATATTTTAAAAACACTCTTGAGTTAGTAAGATCCAGGCCTAAAGTTAATGAGTGTTTCATTTATCAATAAGCAAAATGAAAACATGGGGCATCTGTTGTGGGAAAAACTGTTCTACTCATTCAGAGTTTGTGTGTTCTTCCTTATGATGTGTTTACCTCAATATCAAGTGCAGGGAAGGAGAGGGAGTGGAAAGGGAGCTGTGGGGAACTCATCAAGTGACACTGGGTCAGTTTTTCTACAACTGGGTCATTTATTTTAACTCAGGTTCCCGCTTCCTTCCCTTCCCTAATAGCCTGGAATTCTTAGACTATCCTTTCCTGTTGGGCAGAGATGGGTCCCTGTTTTGATGGGATTTGAAGTATATAATATGCAGAAAGGGGCTTTCTTGTAGAAGGAATCAAAATTATGAATACAAAGTTTAATTTAAAGTTGTGGGAGAGCCCCAAGCAAGTGAGGGGACTGTCTAAAGCTTCAGCTTTATTAGCGTCATGGTAAATAAGTCTGCACCTCTGAGAATTCAGGGGACAATTAATGATGCCCACATATTTTACCCTAGAACCTAAATAGTATAGAAAACCAAAGTATACCCTTCACACAAGCCTCCTCTAATGTTAATATTTTACATAGCTGGTATAATGCTTTTAACTAAACCTCACTAAATTTTCCACAAATGTTCTTTTCTTATGTTCCAGGAGCCAATCTAGAATGTCACAGTAACATTCCATTGTGATATCTTCTTAGTATCTTTCAACCTATGACAGTTCCTTAGGTCTTTCTATGATTTTCATAACCTTGACACTTTGAAGAGTACTAGGCAATTACTGTGTCCCTCAATTGGGGTTTTCACCTGTTTTCTCATGATTAGAGTGAAGATTTGCATTTTAGTAAGAACAAACCAGTTCTTCCAGCCCCTCTGCCAGTGAGCCTATGGTAATCCTCTTTCCTTCCTCCTTTGTACTTGATTTTCCATCATAAAAGTCCAGAAATGGTCTCTCATATAAACAATGGAAAATTTGATTGGGTTATTTGTGCTTTTAGTGTAAAGTCTTTTAAATTCTTAGTATATTCTAAATATTAGTCTTCTATCAGAGGGATAACTAGCAAAGAACTCCTCCCATTCTGTAGGCTTTCTCTTTAGATTCTTGAGTTTCCTCTAATGAGCAGAAACTTTTTAGTTTAATGCCATCCCATTTATTAATTCTTGTTTTAATTTTCTTAGCTATAGGGGTCTTGTTGAGGAAGTTTCTACCTGTGCATTAGAGCGTTGGACCTATTCCCTCCTCTAGTAGCTTCACAGTCTCTGGTCTAATTTCCAGGTCTTTAATCCATCTTCAGTTGACTCCTGTACAGGGTGAGAGGTAAGGATCTAGTTACATTATTCTATAACCAGATAACCAGTTTTCCCAACACCATTTGTTGAAAAGGTTGTCAATTAAACTAATAGACACTTCAGATACTTCACAAAAGAAGAAATACAAATGGTCAATAAATACATAGAAAAACTGTTCAACATCTTTAGCAATCAGCAAATCAAAACTACAGAGATGTGGGGAAATTGGAACTCTTCTACACTGTTGGTGGGACTGCAAATTAGTTCAGCAGCTATGGAGATCAGTGTGGAGATTCCTCAGAAAATTGGGAATGGATCCACCATATGATCTATCTATACCACTCCTGGGTATCTTTCCAAAGGGGCTGAAATCAGAGCACTACAGTAATATATGCACAACCATGTTCATAACAGCACAATTTATAATAGCCAAATATGTTTTCTCTAAAATGCATAAGCTAGGGAGTAACTGGGATACCAGAAGGACTCCAGAAAATGGAGGAGAAACCTCAGTGGAGCAAGGGAGGTGGTCTGGGGAGGGGGAAGAGTGAGGTTCATTGAAGGAATTACTATCATTCACTTTGTGTAGATATGTGAAAATACCAATATCAATCTCAGTACTCTGTATGGGGAGTGGGGGAGATGGGGAGGCAGCCAGGAAGGACCACCAAGTACTATATGCATGTATGTCACTTTCAACATGATTTACATTATGATGTGACACTATAATGCACCCATAAAATCATATTAAAAAAAGCAAGTTTGAAGAATGAAAGATTCTAGGTGGCTAAGCATCTTCCTTAGCTGCCAAAGTAGAAAGACTCTTCTCTTTTTTCTTCCTATTTTTTTTTTTTTGTGTGTGTGTGTTTGTGTGTGGTACCAGGGATTGAACCCAGGGGCATTCTACCTCTGAGCTACAACCCCCAGCCCAATTTTACTTTTATTTTGAAATGGTCTTGCTAGGTTAGTTAAGTCCAGTCTCAGCCTCCCATACCAGGCCTTCTAATCAGTCCTTAAATATTTCATCTTTTACTCTCATGACTTGCCTTATTCCCTATATATTTTTTTTTTGCAGTACCAGGGATTAAACCCAGGGGCATTCTACCTCAAGGCTACACCCCAAGCCCTATTTTTTATTCTTTATTTTGAAACAGGGTCTCACTAAGTTGCAGAGGGCCTCACTAAGTAGCTGAGGCTGCCCACGAACCCAGATCCTCTGGTCTCAGCCTCCCAAGTACTGGGATTACAAGCATGTACCACCATGCCTGGCTTATTCCCTATTTTTGAAATGCAGAAACTGAAGTTAAGTGACTTGTCCAAACTAGCACTACTAGTAAGTAAATAATAAGGGATTAAAACTCTCCTGGTACAGTGATTCGCTTCATACAGGTGAGCCAAGACAATCTTCAATATGTGGGTTGTAAAGAATGACTATGGTTGGAATAGACAGAAATTAAGGACAGAAATTAATAGGCAAGCCTCAGCATGAACGACTACAAGAAAATAAACATGGAGCGATTATAAAGACATGTGCCACAATGTCCCAAGTTTCAACATAAAACTTGCTTTAATTTTAGTAAGAGATTTCCATAAAGGAGCAAATAAAATAATCAAGAAAACCAGTTTTTAAAAGTATCTTTAGGGGAAAAGTTCATGCACTTTCAATTCTAAGCAAAACTGAAAAGTTGACAGATTCTGATTATTTTTTGATGTTTTGTAAGAGAGGGAGAAAATTCTGTTTTTTTGGTGGGGATACTTTCTGCTTCTTTACAACAATAAGGAAAATTAAGCCCTTGATTTTGAAGACCCTCACTCCAACATTTACAAGATGACAGATCACCTAGTAATCTATTTCTTTCAAAGATGTAATTACAGTTGTTCCACCCTTAATTACTTTAAATGATCATGATTTATTTGAGTATGTTGTTAAGGTACAGTGATTTATGTTATTTATCATAATGGTTTTTGAAACAAGCTTAAATATATATACATAATGTATGTTTGCATTTTATAGTATAAAATATTCAAATGTTCCTTTTGATGCCTATCCTATCAATATTGCGTGTGAAGAGTTTGAAATTGCTAACATTTCATGAGGGACATTCAAAGTTCAGAAAAAAGATATAATGTGGAAGTGAAGAGCAGGTAAGATTTTCAAGCAGAAGAAATAGCATTTAAACAAAAAGTACAAAGTATCAGGCATACACAAGGATCAGAGGGCAGTATCAGAAATCAGCTTAGCAAAGTAGAATCTAATTAGATTGTCAAACTCAGGAATTTGCATTTTACTCTATAAGCAGAGAAAAAATATGAGATAAATATTTTAATAGTGGAAGAACATGGTCAGAAGTATACCTGAAAATGTGAATAAACAGAATAGTTATTCTAGGTGAGCAGTAATCAATGTTTTATCTGTGTTTTAGTTGAGGAGTGGAATGGGCAAGGTGGATGAGGAAGGTATCATTGAATTAAAATTCATAGGAATGATTTGCTTGTGAGATAGTATTTTTAAAAGGAAACTGGTAAAGATGATGTCATAATAACAAGAAGAATCTCAAAAGTCCTAAAAGCTTTTCAAGAACCTCAACAGAGAGCCAACAGAATGGGAGAAGATTTCTGCCGGCTACTCCTCTAATAGAGGACTAGTATCTAGAATATATCGAGAACTCAAGAAATTCAATGCCAAAAAAAAAAATAACCCAATAAAAAAAATGGACAAGTGAACTAAATAGGTATTTCACAAAAGAAGAAATACAAATGGCCAATAAATGTATGAAAAAATGTTCAACATCATTAGCAATCAGAGAGATGCAAATCAAAACTACCCTGAGATTTCACCTAACCCCATTTAGAATGGCAATCATTAAAAACACAAAAACAACAAATGCTGGTGAGGATGTGGAGAAGTAGGAACTCTAATACGTTGCTGGTGGGATTGCAAATTAGCGCAACCACTTTGAAATACAGTGTGGAGGATCCTCAGAAGACTGGGAATGAGCCTACTATATGATCCAGAAATACAACTTATAGGTATCTAACCAAAGAATGGAAACCAAACTACCAGACATTAGTGTCTATGCTTATAGCTGCACAATTCACAATTTCCAAACTGTGAAATCAGCCAAGAAGTACATCACAGATGAAAGGATTATAAAAACTATGGGATATGTACACAATGGAATTTTACTCAGCCATAAAGAAGAACAAAATTATGTCATTTGCAGGGAAATGGATGGAATTGGAGAACATTATGCTAAGTGAGTTTAGTCAGTCACAAAAAGTGAAAAGTCAGATGTTCTCCCTAATGTGCGGAAGCAAGGGAGAAAATGGGACATGGGAGGGACTCCAGACAAAAAAAGCCATTCATTCAGGATAGGAAGGTAAATGGAATCTTTATACTTTTATTTTCTGGTGGCTCCAAGAATAGGTAGGTAGTTATAGTAGAAGGATTAATCTGCATCTATTTTAATTGTCAGATTTAATCAAAGATTGGGTCAATATTGAATCATAAGAAACTTTCATTGTAGCAGGTATAGCAACGGCAATTATATTAAATGTTTTTATTTGAAAAATTTCCAAACATTATGAATGTTGAAATAGAAATGATGCATACTCATCTCTTTCCTTGGAAATGCTCACCACATTGCCTTGCGACAAATCAGACCATAATGCATGTTAGACAATTAGATTTAATTATAGCACTCTCCTCAATGGGCAATTCAGAATTCAACACTTCACACATCCACCGTTTATCAATAATCTATCAACTTTGTAAACGGACCCCTTAGTCCATATCCTCCCCCTCCTTATCATTTGCTCTTGTACTCAGCATTATGAGATTATATGCAATATAAATTGCCAGAAGGGAAGAGAGACTTTGATTACAGTTGTCACTTTCTCTCTTTGTTGGCTTCCACTGGGTCTATTTCTTTATTGAGGCATTCTCCCAGGAGTCACATACCCAAGTAATGTTTATACTTATAATTAGCAAATTTATTTCATTAGCAGATTTATTTCACCTCTCATTAGAAAATACTAAAATGTTCATACCAAAATAGAACAACCAAACCAATAAAACATCACATACAATCTACTCAGGTAATCTGATAAAAGCAGAGGGGATTTAAGTTCAAAGAAAGACAACTGGAGTTAAGACAATTCTGCCAGGTTATCATATTGCCTTTAGTAATTTGAAGAGAGTGAGGGCTGGCTCTGATGCTATGGAAAATAAAGTGAGAATTAATCATGGTATGATGTCCTGGTGCTAGGAAAAGAAGAAGCCAAGAGGTAATTGACATATTTTTCAAAGGGCCCTCAGATTAACTATGCCCACAGGGAGTTTGTGGAATTATAACCAGAACCTAATAGCAATAGTGACCTTTTTTTGAAAAGATTTCATCATCCTGGCTATCTGGAACTCAGGAGTTGTTTGCTTCTAGACCCTCCAGGAACTATGGCCCTTCAAGGGAGTAAGGATTCAATTATTTTGGGGGGATGCTCATAACGTCTTTCAGTAATGCAAAGAGGTGACTTTATTTATTCATTTATTAATCCACTCTAGAAATGTCCAATGAGAAGGTTCTGTATGACTATTTTTCTGGGAGCTGGGGGACAAAACAATAAACCAGATAAATCTCCCTACTTATATAAATGTGATTTCTAATGATAGATAGGAAAACAATAGACATAAAATATGCAATATGTTAGGTAATGACCAATACTGTGGAGAAAAAACATGTAGTGATATATATGACAGGCAATATGACATTTGAGCAGATACCTGAAGAAAGTAAAGAGAAAATTTATTTGCACAATAAAACAATTTCATGCAGGGAAAGTACAAAGGACCTGAGGAGTGAATGTGATTGGTTTGCACCAGGAAAAGCAAGGAAGCCTTTCTGATTGGAACAGAATGAGCAAGAAAAATAGAGAGGAGATGAGGCTAGAAAGGCAAGATGAACCCAGATGACATGGGATCTTAGAAGTCATTATTGGTATTTTAGTCTCAGTCTGACTGATACGAGGAATAAAGAAAATTTTGAGTAGAGGAATGCCATAATATGATTTATGTATTATCAGAATCACTGCTTTGTTGAAAATAAATGGCAGGAAAGAACAGTGAGGTTGGTCAGAAGGTTACTGCAATAATCTAGGCAACAGAGGTGATTTGCACCAATCTTGTAGTAATGGAAGGAGTCAGAAAGTCCTTGAAATTTGGATTTGTGGATGGGTATGTGTGGAGAGACTCATGGATGGCTACAAATTTTTAGTTTGAGCAATATGTAATGTGGGTATGTGGGATTTCCATTTACCGAGATAAAGAATGTATGGAAGACACTTTAGGTGATGTCATTGGGGGTAGGAATGCTTTGGGTTTGTACAGGAAACTTCAAATAATTTATCCTACATAAAACATAGTGAATGTGAAAGGAAATAATGAGAAATATGGCTGGAAAGGTATCCTGGAATCACTATCTATAGGCAATGGGGTCACATTGGGAATATATAGTGTCCTGGAAAGCTAAGGCTTCTTTGTTTCAGTGTAAGAGTTCTGTATGTGCTTGTCTGTTCAAACTTGCAAGGTCACACATCAAACTCTGAATCTTCCTAGCTCCTCTTGAAAGACCACAGGGGCTCAGTCTGCTTTGGCGTATTCTTCCCTAAAGCTTAGCTGTGAAGGACTCTTCCCACCTTTCTACTCCTGTTGTTGTTATCAGATAAAAGAAGCATATCACATCTTTCAGTGTTAGCCACTATGATGAAATAGCTAGAAGGCAAAACTAAATCAGAACAAAAATCCATAAAGTCAACTTTAATAAAGCTCTTTTAGGTCTGGTCTCTGCTCTTTCGTTTTGATTCCCCTATGAGATAACTAGAAGTCAACTGCTGAGACAGATTGCTTTATTTGATATTTTCTCATTTCCACATTGATGTTGGATGTTTGAATACAACCCCATGATGAACTTTCGTTCTTAATATTAGTGAAAAATAATAATTAAATAAAGTGTTTTTGATATTTTCTCATTTCCACATTGATGTTGGATGTTTGAATACAACCCCATGATGAACTTTCGTTCTTAATATTAGTGAAAAATAATAATTAAATAAAGTGTTTTTCCAAATAATAGGGATGTGTGACAAGGCTTAGAAGCCAGTTCCCCCATACCTGTTGGATAATTAGAGAAGTCCCAGCAGAATTAAAATGTTTAGTTATTGTGTTTAGCATCCAGAGACAATCCCCCTTATTATCTTACACCATGGCAGATTAACCAGACTAATAGGGTGTCTATCCCTTTAACAAATACACAGAGTTAGTTGAAGTTAAACCATGAGTATAAATTTGTGATTTTTAAAAACTTACAGAAGTAGGTAGAATAGTATAAAGCTTGCTGCATTCAAAACTTAGTCAAGATAACAAAAGGTCTTAGAATTGAAGTACCACTGTTGGAGGTAAAGAATTGTTTACTTTTACTTTTAATTCTGAATCCATCTCTGCTATTGACTTAGTATGTTATGTTACCTTAGTCCAGACAATTCACCTCATTCTGTTTCATCCTCTTTTGAACTAGAATAATAGCATAAAATTTCCTTTTAAGGCATGTTAGGAAGAATGGCTACTTATTATAAAGAACACTCGGCTACCAAAGAATTGTTTACATGAATTTTTTATGAATTACAAACATTTGAATGTGGCCTTGGAGGAGCCCCCTAAATTGTCTACACTTCAGGAGCTGAATCTGACTTAGCCACATCATCTGCTTTTTTTTGTTTTGTTTGTGTTTGTTGTTTTAGCCATGGCCAATAATCTTGTGGTGAATCACCATGCTCAATGAAACATTATGCTCACAGATGACCAAATGTTAAAAGGACATCTGGGCTTCACCCAGGTATAAACCATTCCTTTGTAAAGCCTCTCATGATGGGGGCATTTGCTGTAATAGCCACCTTTTTTCATAGTTGGGCAATACTGACCTCTTCTAGCTAAATAAAATAGAATTAAGTCAAGTTTCATGAGAATTGATTATGAACCAGTGCTTTACATGTATCACATTCTCCTAGCAATGGTACTGTTATTTTTCCCATTGTAGAACTAAAGAAACCGAGAGACTGAACAGATTAAATACCCAGTAAGGACATATAGATAGTAATGGCAAAGGGGGGAGGAAGAGGGAGCATACAAATTGCTCACCCTTTACTCTCTCTTGCCCTCATTCATTCAAATTCACATATTAATTTATTTGGTGTATGTTAGGGTTTGGATCTAGAATGCCACCCCCAAGGCTCATGTGTTGAAGACACCACAGCAGTATCCAGAGATGGGGCTTTTCGAGATCATGAGGGGTCTGACCTCCTCAGTGGATTAATCCATTGTGGCTAAATGGACTCCTGGGGGGTGGGACCTAATTGGAGGAAGTAGGTCACTGGGGGAATGTCCTAGAAGGGTTTTTCTCCTTCAGCCCCTTTCTCCTCTTCTCCCTCTTTGCTTCCTGATTGCCATGAGTTGAGCAGATTTCCTTTGCCACACCCTTCCACTATGATGTTCTGCCTCACCTGAAGCCCAGAAAAACAGCTGGCTGGCCATGGACTGATCCTCTGAAACCAAAAGCCAATACATATCTTACTCCGTTATGGTCAGATATAGAATATCCCCTGAAGAGCTTATGTATTAATGTTCAGAGTTGATATATTTAAGTCATGCGGGTTGTAATCTCATCAGTGGATAAATCCATTGTAATAAATTTACAGCCAGGCGTGGTGGCGCACGCTTGTAATCCCAGTACTTTGGGAGGCGGAGACCGGAGGATCCGGGTTCGCGGCCAGCCTCAGCTCTCTCTCTCTCTCTCTCTCTCTCTCTCTCTCTCTCTCCTTAGTGAGGCCCTCTACAACTTCATGAGACCTGGTTTCAAAATAAAAGTATAAAAAATAGGGCCGGGGGCGTAGCACGGAGGTAGAACGCCCCTGCGTTCAATCCCAGGTACTGCAAATAAATAAATAAATAAATAAATAAATAAATAAATAAATAAATAAATTTACCTGGTGATAACCTAGGCAGGTGGGTCTCTGGGGGTGGGGACTGTGCTTTTTTGCTTTGAATTCCCTTGCTTGCTTGCTCTTTGCTTCTAGCCTCTGTGATGTGAAGGCAGACCCTTGCTCTCTCCTTCTCGCCACTCTGCCCTGAGCTCTGCAGTCCCTGGCCTCACATGGACTAAATTCCCAAATCTCCAAAAACTGTGAGAAAATAAATCTTCTTTTCTCTACATTGTATGATCAGTCATTTTGGATTGCAGCAGTGAAAATGTTGACCAAGACACTCCCCTAAGTTGTTCTTGTCAGGTATTTTGGTAGCAGTGACAAAAAGCTAAGAGTATAATTATTAACTCATCTATTCCTTTGTCTATGTGCTTTTAGCCAATATCTTCTCAATTTAACCATATAGCAAATATCATTGTCATGTATTCCTGCACCATTTTGTATGTACCTAGGGTACAAATGTGGTAAAAACTTGCTAATTGAGTTGATACAGTAAATATCACTATTCCATCATTGTGGACAACAATCTTATAAAATGTTTAAATATCTGGCACAGTGTCACACACATATAGTCCCTGCTACACAGGAGGCTGAGGCAGGATGATCACAAATTCAAGGCCAGCCTTGGTAACTTAGTAAGACCTGTCTCAAAATAAAAAATAAATAAATAAATAAAAAGGGCTGGTGATGTACCCCAGCAGCAAAGCACCCCTGGATTCAGTCCCCAATAAAACACACACATACACACACACACACACACACACACACACACACACACACACACCTTTAAATAACTTCCAAGTATCTATGAGAGATCATATAATTTACTATTCAAACCATAATACTTCTGAAAATGAAAGTGTCCCTATTAACAGAGGGAACAAGCTTAAACTGGGACTATCGCTGGATAATGCAGACACAGTTACCCTTTCAGTATCACATAGTTAATTGATAGAAGAGTTTTCAGAGCCTGAACATTTTACACAGGATAAAAAAGAGGAAAAATGTTTCTTCAATACCTTTGCCATTCCTTTCTCAACAGCACCAAATCTTCCACTTTTTCTCCTGGCAAAAGCAGGAATGGAGGGTATTAAGCTATTCATAAAAACTTCTCAAATCTTTATAACAACATTTAGTGAAAGGTGTCACAAATATACTATCCAAATAATTTCTACAGGTTGAAAGAGTGAATAGAAGTCACCTCCCATAGGATCAGCTTTCATTTTGAAAAATAAAAAATAAAAAATTGTATAACAATTTCCCTGAGCATCAGTTATGCCAAAATGATTTTATAGCATGTGGAAAACTGATCTAATTGTGGCTTAACAGCAACTAATGACGGGTAAGGGCTCCATTCAATCACAAATGCTCCTGTATTCTAGCATAGAAACTACTGCCGGCATAGCTTATAAGAGAATTAGCCTCTGACTAGGTAAGCACAGAAGCTCAATCATTGTGGGATGTAACCGTACATCCCACAATGTAGAAGCTGCATGAAAAACCAGTGAATCTAGAAAATCTGGGAGGTAATATATGGAGACAGGCAAACTAGTGCATTTAAACTGATCGTTTGAGATGAATGTTGTCCTTGGGAATCTGAAAAGACTGTGAAGCTCAGAAATAGGCTATATAGCAGGTGTGAGCAAGAGCAATATTCCTGCTTTTACTTTGTGTTAATAGCCCAATTGCATTTAGGGGGAGATTTATAAAGTCCTCTTATAACTGCTGAACTAGAATGTGTGCACAGAATGCCTCTTATAGGTAGTCTGACACCATAAAAACATGCGAACACACGTGCGCGCGCACACACACACACACACACACACACACACAAACTCATGCACATGTACCTCGTGTGCCCTAAGTCGTGTTTCTCCATTAGGATTAGATCTAGATTCTAATAGTTTCATAAGTAGAAAGGAAAACAAACATAGGTATTTATGTTTTTTTTATTTTATTCATGTCTTGTCTTGATAGAACATATAGGTAGTGTCAGGGGACTTGTGGGGCCTAATGGTGACAAATGATAAAACGTTTCTTCCTTTTAAATTCTGCTTCCTCACAGTAGTGACATTGTCTTCATGAAAAGTTGTGAGAAAATAAGATCCTGCCTTATCCAGGATCTTTTCTCTCAAGAAACTCAGACTGAATGAGGTTCACATGCTATTCTATATGGTGAGAAAATGAGTTTGGGTGGTTTCTGGCTGGTTTCTTGAAAAACTCCACTCCTTAATCCCTAAGCAAACACCTCTGCCCCCCAAAAAACAACTCTACACATTGTATAATGTTTGATATGTCCAGAAGATGGTCAGATCTTTATCATTGACTGCCCAGCAGGGGCAAGGGCTGGATCAGGGATAGGATACCTAAGCTACAGTTCACAGTACCAAAAAGTAATAAAAATTACTTATAGTTTAGGTTTGATTTTCATATTTTTCATATCTTGGTATTTTTTAAATATCAGAGACTGTTTATATCAACCCTCTGAATTGTTTCACTTACAGATTCACCTTTCTGATGTTGCAAACTTCTTAAAATTAACATTCATAAGACCTAAAAGCATTAAAATCTTATTTTGAATATTATATTATTTTTCACTTGCTGCTATATAATTACCACACAGTAATTTTAAACAATATAAATCTATTGTCTAATAGTTCTATCAACTAATAGTCCCACATGAGCCAGATGTGGTGGCGCATACTTTTAATCCCAGTACTTGGGAGGCTGAGACAGGAGGATCATAGGTTTGAAGGGCCATCTTCACCAATTTAGCAAGGGCCATAGCAACTTAATGAGACCCCGATTCAAAATACAAAAATAAAATAGGCCTGGAGGTGTAGCTCAGAGATAGAGCACCCCTAGGCTTGATCCTCAGTCACACACGCACATACACACACATACACACACACACACACACACACACACACACACACACACACACACTAGTTCCACATGAGTCTCACTTGACTGAAGTCAAAGTATAAGCTGAGACTTCTAGCTAAAGGCTATGAGAGGACATCCTGAAAATGCGTGCCTTGCCTCTTCTCTTATTTACAAAAAGGCTCTTTCATAAACATAAAAATTTAATTCTTAAACCAAAGCTTTGAAATAGCCTTTGTTATTTCTCCTAGTTGGCCTTTTTTTTTTTTAACCTAGTGCTCAAAGAAGCAAAGGATAGAGCTAATAAAGTTGGCACCAAAACTCCAACCTAGGTGTCCTGCCTTCACAGTGGTGTTATGTGGGCCATGTTCCCCACCGTAATGACTCCTCTTTTGGGAGATGCTGCTGGGTTCATGGAATCCCTACAAGTCATGAAGCCTTCTCATTATTGCCCATCCACATGCATCCACCGCACCTGAGCGTCTCCTGCTGTTGGTATTTCTCTCTCTGCTGCCCAAGTCCCTGTGAGAAGACCAGCACCCACTTTTGACGTGAACAGGCTTCTGCATGTGATTCTGGCTCCTGCCATGCTCTTTCCTCTTTGTATAAGAGGGAGGGAGGCAGGAAGGAGAGGAGGCAGGCCTGCGCAGAGCTGCAGGAAGCTTTAGTGCCCTTCTCAGCGCTGCTGCTGCCTGCTGTTTTGCTTTTGTTAGAAGTCACCCCCATCCTGGCACTATCAACCTACAGTCTGCAGTCACAATCAGATCTCACTCTTGTTTCCTGGGATTCTGAGAGGGACCAAGGCTTCAGAAAGTTATAAATATAACACTTTACAAATCTAACCGAATGCCTGGAGAGAAACCCCCTGAAATTAGCAACAGGACCTGTGTACTGATTAGACACAATGCTTTCAAAGAGGTCCAGAACTTGTGTTGCCAGGGATTTATTACATATCCCCTACCCTTCCTGAAATTCCTCCCATAACACAAAACACTTACAGGTTAGGCTCTTGTCAATGACTAGACTTTAAAATTATATTTGTGAAGTATTTTAAAAGTTTTAGATGCTTTTTACTTACATCGTTTTATTCAGTTATTACAACATTCTGAGAAGGCAATGGCTAATACCCTCTTTTCATAGATGAAGATGTTTCAGTCCTTCTTTACATAGCCATTGAGTAGCGGAGCCAAGAATAGAATCAAAACTCCAGGTTCCAAATTCAATTATTTTTATTTGTTGGTTCTGGGCATCAAGCCCAGAGCCTCAGACATAGTAGGCAAGCCTTGTACCATTGAGCTACAGGCAAATTTCCCGCCCCCCAAATCAATTCTTATTTCTATTATTTTTGAAACAGTGTCTTGCTAAGTTGCTGAGTACCTCACTAAGTTTCTGAGGCTGGCCTCGAAACTGTGATCCTCCTGTCTTAGCCTCCCAAGTACTGGCAGGCGGGCACCACCACGCCTGGCTCCAAGTGTTGTTTTTTAATATAAAGCTCTAGTGACAACATAGTTACCCAAGGTATATTTGCATTAGCTGAATCATCACTCTCAATAAAAATGCTTCTTCCTTTTCTAATTACTGGCATAATCAATAAATATGTATTGTCTGGCAACTTTGTTAACAAATCTGTACTAAACACTAGGAGAAATTGCACAAGAGAAAAGGCATAGCTACTATTTTTACAGGGCTCCTATTGAATAGGGTGAAAAAGTGGAATTTATCGAATTTTAGGGGAGAATCTTTTTTTTTTGCAGTACTGTGGATTGAACCAGGGGCATTCTACCTCTGAGCTACACCCCAGCCTTATTTTTTATTCTTTATTTTGAAACAGGGTCTCACTAAGTTACAGAAGGCCTCACTAAGTAGCTGAGACTGGCCATGAACCTGTGATCCTCCTGTCTCAGCCTCCCAAGTACAGAGATTACAAGTATATGCTACCACACCCGACTGGGAGAATCTTTTTAAAGAAATACATATTGGTTATGCATGGTATGAAATGGTAGTTCAAAAAATGGATTAAGTAGCAATACAGCTTGAACCGAGGACCACAGTTATCATTTACTGAGTATTCTCACAACCACAATCTCAGAATTTCCAGAGATTTTAAGAATTTAAGTAAGGGGGAATGTAAGGAGAACAGGTTTTGTTTTAGTTTGTTTTTGTCGTAAATTTGGGAACACCTCTGACAAAGATCTGGGAGAGGAAACAAGTTCGCTAACAGCTGTCATGAGATTCTGGCAGCTAGCATATTCTGAGAAACCACATCCTTATGTCCATCTTTTCACTGTTGGATGAATGACAAGGTCTCAACCTGCACCTTTGCAAAAATTTTCCAATGAAGTCTTGCCAGTTGTGGGAATCTGAGCCCCTCATTTCTGAATGTTAGCCCAAATGGCCAGGCTGCCTCTACCAATGCTTCCCAGGATACTTACACCACTGCCCTATGTGCACACACACACATTCGTGGAGGGGGTGCAACTGTTTTGTACATAACACAATGGCTTACCACTTTGGCAGAAAACATAAATAAATGCGTCTTAAGTAAAAGCTTTGTTGGAAATACCTTATATAAAAATTCCTCCTGTACTCATGCTATCGTAGATTTATCATGTTGATCTTTGTCTCTGTCTACTTTTCTTCTTCAGGACAGATGGGCGGGTTATCCTTCACCTTCTTGACATTGGATAGAATCTTTCTAGCCATTAATGATGTTTGCCACGAAGCCTTCAGACGGAAAACTCAGCATCACTTCTTGGAATGAGGATGATGGAGCTGAGTGTTCAACCTAGTTGTGATCTGCAGTGTGAATGAGAAGTCAACTTTTGTTTCTTAAACCACTAACATGTTGAGTTGGGTTTATTTTGCATCATAAGCTAGTCATGATATGATGACACCCAATTAAAAATTTTTTAGAATGAATAGATAGTACAGAGTTGATCATTCTAACCCAACGGCTGATACTTACCAGCCCCTCCATATTTTCCTTAATGTTTTCTACTTAGCAAGGCCCTATTTAAAAATAAAACATAAAAAAAGGGTTGGGGTTATAGCTCAGAGGTAGAATGCCCCTGAGTCCAATCTCCACTGCAAAATAATAAATAAATAAATAAATAAATAAATAAATAAAAAGGTTGGGCCAAGCTCTTGGAATCTGAGCCTTGAAATAGAGGGTATAGATAAACAAACCTCTCTGGAAGGGGATCCTTCCAAACATGGACTGCACATTGGTCTATGTTTCTAAATCCAAGGGGGTTGATATCTCCTGCCTGATTTTAGGAATTAGTAGGCATCTCCTTTTCGCCTACTTCTTCAAGGTGCATTTTTTCTGTCTCCCTTCAAGTTCTAACTGCGCCTCTTGTTAGATACCATCTTCATTATTACTTTGTTGCTATAGCAATTTGTTCCCACTCTCACATTTTATTGCACTTATGGTTGCTACAGGCGAAAGAGAAGGGGTGGAAGGTAGAGAAAAGCAGGATTTTATTTTCTCTGCAGTAGCCGAGTTTCTCCTGATCTGAGAAACTTTTAACTCTGCCTAAAAGGGAGCAGTCTCATAGCCAAGAATAGCATCAGTGGGCACTGCACAGAAAGGCAGATTGCTGCTGTCTAGGCTCTGAATAGCACAGAGCAAGGTACTTTCCTGGACCTTGTGATTACATCATTCCTGTATTAGCATTCCTGTAATTATACAATTCTTGTATTAACTCTTGGGGTGGCACAAAAGGTAGGCAGGACTTCTATCTTTGATGAAGTTCAAAAACAAAGCAGAAGGCCAGGTATGGTGGCACATCCTTGTAATCCCAGTACTTGGGAGGCTGAGACAGGAGGATCTAGGGTTTGACAACTTCAGCAATTTAGCAAGACCCTCAGCAACCTAGTGAGACCCTTTCAAAACCAAAAATCAAAAAAAAAGATAAGGGTGTAGCTTGGAAGTAGAACACCCTGGGTTCAATCCCCAGCAAGACACACATACACACACACAGAAGTGGAAAGGCTTGACCTAAATGCCTTTATAATTTCACCAAAGACCTCAAGGCCTCAGGTCTTCTTTTTTTTTTTTTTTTGCGG
>PVJS01026213.1:0-27189 GCA_004027185.1 Glis glis | reverse complement strand
AGGGAGGGAGGGAGAGAGAGAGAGAGAGAGAGAGAGAGAGAGAGGAGAGAGAGGAGAGAGGAGAGAGATAGATCGCTGAGGCTGGCCTCGAACCCAGATCCTCCGGTCTCCGCCTCCCAAAGTACTGGGATTACAAGCGTGCACCACCACGCCCGGCCTTAGATCTCATATCTTGAATGTATTTGCTTTTTTCTTTCAGCGGTTTGGCCAGTTTCAGTATTGACACACCGATTTTGATAACAGACAGAGCCACCTGAAGCCTTCAGCATATCCCAGAGCTTTGTTTTGAAAATGGAGTCTATTAGAACTATATACATTTTTTAAAGATGGTATTAATTGTTCAAATGAATATGCACTAATGCTCTATCAGTCAGACAGGAACAATTTTGTTTGCATTTTACCTCTTGTCAACAGGAATGACACTTCTAAAACATGAAAAGGATGAGGCTGAAACAGATTTCAATTATTTCCAAAGGATACCCTCCCCCCCCCCACACTTAGTGGAAGTAATCCTTGGTTTGGAGGGTATGGATAATGTTCTCTCTCTTTGTGTGTGTGTGTGTGTGTGTGTGTGTGTGTGTACGTGTGTGTGTGTGTATGCGTGTGCTTGCACGCACTTCTGGCTCTATTAAAACATATATGAGATGCCAACTGCTGATGATTCATACTTTGTGGAGCAGACTGGATAATGTGATCCGCCCCCAATGTGGCTTGTATTTGAGTTCAGGAAATTTTATAGGCACCAGTGTCTCCTAGACTAATAACTGAAATCCCAACCTTCATTGGATGGAGAAAGAGTATGACAGTTAACTATTTTTATAACCTCACCATATCTTACCTCTTACCTTTCCTCTGGCCACTGTCCAAAACGGTACCTACTTGAGAATACCAAGTTATTTTTCCTTTTCTGAATAAATAACTTTTTCATACCTCTTTTTACTTGATATTCTTTTTATCTGACATATACTTTCCTCTATTCTTGGTTAGGTAAAATCTCATACATTCTCCAGAGTCCAGCATTACTTCTGCAAAATTACAACCTTCACCACTACTACTGCTACAAGGACAACGACGACTACTACTACTACTACTAGCAATAACAACAACAATTATTTACAGAGTAATTACTGTATGCCAGGAAACACCCTTCATCATTGACACAACCCTACAAGGTAGGTGTTCTTATTTCTCTATTTTTCAGAAGAACTCAGTAGACCAGAGGGTTAACGACTTGCCTAGCTCATACAGATAGTAAGAATTAGCCTTCCAACACTCTATGATTGAGTGTAATTCCAATGCTTTTAATCACAGTGCAATGATGCACAGATATTCCTGTGGACCAAAAGCTCATTGTTCAAATATGGCCACAGTTACTATCTCATCAGTTTATAATTATCACACTGTATAATTAGCTCTTTGAAAATGGAAACTATATTTCAGCCTAGTGCCTGGACATCAGAGGTTTTAAATAAATATTTGCTAAGTTAATTGGACAGATAAACATCCCTCAGAGCTTTTTGAAATCGTGTTTAGAATCTCCAGTAGTGTTTTGATCAGCAGTCTTTATAGTTTGAAAATAGATCCATATATCCAGAGATTTTTAAAAATCACCTATAAAGAGCCACAAAAGCCAGATTTGAAATAAAGTTGGCTGATTAGTAAAATAATTGGTATCATTAATATTTTTTAATAATAACTACTGCTACTACTGCAATAATTACAATGTAGGACATGGTTCTTAATTATTCCTGATGTATACATTTATTTTATTTCACCCAGAAATAAATTTATAAGCAATAATTGTTACAAGTAAAGGAAGTTTTTCTTTGGTGTTTGATATATCAGATACTCTGCTAATAAATATTTATTTTAGTGTTCTGAGTTATTCAATATTGAAAATTCTCCTGCTTGTTGAGTAGGTTATAAAGGTCTTCATTTCAGCCAGGTGCAGTGGCGCACACCTGTAATCCAGGTACTTGGGAGGCTGAGACAGGAGGATCACAGCTTCAAGGCCAGTGCGTGACAACTTAGCGAGACCATGTTTCAAAATAAAATAGGGCTGGGGTGTAGCTCAGAGGTAGAACACCCCCCTGAGTTTAATCCCCACACCAACAACAACAATGAAAAAAAAAAAGAAAAGAAAAAGTCCTAATTTCTGACAACTCTAACTTTACATTTGATAAAAAAAGTTCCAAAAGTTTCAGTCATGAAACCTGATATATCTTGATGCAAAATATTTGGGAAGTTTTACCTCTGTCCTTGTCTTTGGGATTCCCATTTTCTCTTCTATGTAATGTAGATTTCCATTTTTATTGATTCACAGTTGGGTTCCAGCATAGAAACCATTCCAATTTTCTAGCACCTTTGATACATAAATCCACCTCACAATGACTTTTCTACAGCACATATTAGGTAAAAAAATAAGCTGAAAAAGGGATAGACATGTGTAGAGAGACATAAGGGAATACACACAAAAGGAATCTTTTTATTTGTAAAGGAATTCAGAGTAAATCTCTTTTAGATCAGACAACATTAGTGACTGTAGGATGTGACTTTACTACTGAAAACAAAGCATTTGGAAGCTTTGAGGAACACTACCATGTAGCACAATTCTTTGGTAACAGTAGGTACTACTGGACAAATGTTTGTTGCTCTACAATTAAGTGGGTAAAACCAGTTGTGTCTAAGAAGAGTGTGGACCACACTGGGGTTGGTATACTCGCTAGTGCAGCTCTAAGTCCAGGGTAAAAAGCCTTGCTGGTTTTACATGAAATCACATTTACTTTATTTTTTTAAATTAAAAATTTTTTTTTTTATTTTTTTGCGGTACCGGGGATTGAACCCAGGGGCGTTCTACCTCTGCACTACACCCCCGGCCCTATTTTTTATACTTTATTTTGAAACCGGGTCTCACGAAGTTGTGGAGGGCCTAAGTAGAGAGAGAGAGAGAGTGCGCACGAGCTGAGGCTGGCCGCGAACCGGATCCTCCAGTCTCCGCCTCCCAAAGTACTGGGATTACAAGCGTGCGCCACCACGCCTGACATGAAATCACATTTACTTTAACTTCCCTTCTTCATACTCATCAAAGAGATCTCAGATATGAGTACTTAGCATTACTTCTGCAGTCCAAAATGATGGGATTAAGATTTTGGAATTGGTTTTTAAAAGCAGCATGCCCACTAGGATTAAGTCCCCATTGCCCTACACGAACCTTTCCTCTTTAAACAGAAATGGTTATTCAAGCCAGGCGTGGTGGCGCACACTTGTAATCCCAGTACTTGGGAGGCTGAGCCTCAGCTACTTAGTGAACTTAGTGAGGCCCTCCGCAACTTAGTGAGACCCTGTTTCAAAATAAAGACTAAGGCTGGGCGTGGTGGCGCACGCTTGTAATCCCAGTACTTTGGGAGGCGGAGACTGGAGGATCCAGGTTTGTGGCCAGCCTCAGCTCTCTCTCTCTCTCTCTCTTTCTCTCTCCCTGTCCTTCTCTCTCTCTCTCTCTACCTAGTGAGGCCCTCTGCAACTTCGTGAGACCCGGTTTCAAAATAAAGTATAAAAAAAAATAGGGCCGGGGGTGTAGCGCGGAGGTAGACCGCCCCTGGGTTCAATCCCCAGTACCGCAAAACAAACAAACAAATAAACAAACAAAAACAAAACAACAACAACAAAAAACAAAATAAAGACTAAAAAATTAGGGCTGGGGGTGTAGCTTGGAGGTAGAACGCCCCTGGCTTCAACCCCCAGTACTGTAAAAAAAAAAAAGAAAAAAAATGATTATTCAAAAATAGTATTTTAGTTTCAGACTTGTCAAGACTTCTGAAAATTTGTTGGAAGACTGGAAAAGATAGGGCGTTTCCCTCTCAACAACTGTAATGTACATTTAATCGTTTCCATAGAGTTTGTGCCAAGGGCAAAATGAAACATGTCTGAAACCAGAACTTTAAACTGCTTCCTGTATGTGGTAGCCCCCAACAAAAAGTTCTTGAGTGAATGAAATAAAACCACAATTCCCTTCAAATCAGAAGTCAGCTTAAAATTACATATATTTTTTTGGTTCACAATATGACTATTCTTTCTTCCATCTATTTTTGAATCTTCATTTTCTCTCAATCTTTACACTTAATTGACTGACAGTCTGATTTTTTTTTTTGTTCTCCATTTCTTGTATATATCTATTTCTTCCTTTGACTTTTAATTCATGTTTAGAGACAAAATATGTACTGTGCCAATTGGGCAATGGATGAAAAAGTAGGAAGTGCAATATTTTGAATAACTATAAAATCCTTTTAGTCATTTATTCATTTGTAAGAAAGGAGAACATCCTTTTCTTTTTTTTTTTTTTGCGGTACCGGGGATTGAACCCAGGGGCGTTCTACCTCTGCACTACACCCCCGGCCCTATTTTTTATACTTTATTTTGAAACTGGGTCTCACGAAGTTGTGGAGGGCCTCACTAAGTAGAGAGAGAGAGAGAGACAGAGAGAGCTGAGGCTGGCCGCGAACCCGGATCCTCCAGTCTCCGCCTCCCAAAGTACTGGGATTACAAGGGTGCGCCACCACGCCCGGCGAGAACATTCTTTTCTATCAATGTTATAAGATCAAATAGAAACTGGCAGGCTTCCATTTTGTAACTGTAGCTTACATATCCATTTTGTAACTCTGGTACATTTGTCTATATGTTCCACTCCTAGATGTACTGGTTTCATGTCTCTCCTTTTGTAAAATCTGCCCAGTAAAAACTAGCTAAAGGCAATAGATTGTAAAAGCCATACTCCAGCCAATGGGGAATGGCATAGTGGCCTTTGCAGTGTGCTTGTACCCTTCTGCACAGAAGTAAATTGCCTTGCTAGTTAACTTTTGGTTTCATGAGTTTTTATTGTTATTATTATTATTGTTGTTGTTGTTGTTAGTGGCTTCCTCAAAATCTGTTTCTAACACATTCATCCCAAAATACTGGAGTAAACTGTATGGAAGATGTCACCATAGGTGCTTAAGGTGTTGCAGAGAGATGGACCCATCACATTCTCTCCCCTTTATGGGTCAGCAGGTTAGACAAGAGAATCTCAGGAACTGAATTTAACAGCGTATGAAATAAGCACCACCCAAAGGTTACCAACAACGTTTGGTTTTGTGTAAGCAGAGGCTATTTTTTTTTTTTTTTGGCTGGTGTCCAGGGGAAATGGTGCTTGAACCAGCATTCCAATGATAAAAAGGAGGGAAGGGAGTAATTCAAGGAGAGGAAAAGGAGGAATGGACATCTCGGGGCCTGTTTGCAGACTGATGCAAAGTCAGTGTCTACATATGGAAGAACATTGGTTAAGTGGGGGAAGGGAAGTGAAACAACAAATTTGGCAGGGTGGGTGAATTCATTTCTGAGTGAATTCTTTTGCCAGAGAACAAGGATCGATGCAAGGGGCTTTGTGCAGGGGATTAACATGGGTAAAGCAGTAGTGTGGTAATATAAATTTGTTGCCAGTAGACAGTGTTGAGAAGAGAAGAATTGGGGGCATTTAATTAGGGGACCACTGAAATAGTCTAGTTGAGAGATACTGAGGAATAAGCTGGAACAAATGTTGACATTTTGGACTCTGAGGTTACAGTCAACCAAAATAAAATAAAAAAGGGATGGTTTGATATTATTTTAGGAAAATGTTTGCGTGTGCGCATCCATTCTCATTCACTGCTATAACGGTAGAATATTTATCGCGCGCCAGGCTAGTGTCTACCCAGGTTGGAGGATGAATGAGATGGCGTGTGCACCTCCAAGGAGCCCTGCTCTGAGAACGGAGACAGAAGAGTAACTCAACAGCTGCAGACTATGAGAGAGCTTCTTTTCCTCCTAGCAGGGACATAAGATGTCTCTGATCAACCTCATCTTTTCCCTTGGGGTTGTGCTTAATAGTGCTCAGTTATAAACTGGCCAGAATCGGAGTGAAGCCTGTGATGTGCCATCTAGGTAAAGAAATGGGCTTTCAGTCGATGGAAAGGGTGTTTTTCAGATTCTGTTTACCGCCTCAGGCTCATCGGCTGCTGTTTAGCTAAGGATAAAAGAACCCAGACAGTGGAGGATAAAAGAAAGCGAAGGAGAGGGAGGGCATGAAGCCCTCAGAGGCACCTAATTGGCGAACTTCCCAAACCACCTCGGGCTCCGCTCCCGCAAGCTTTGATGAAGCGTTAAGATCTTGTGTTCAGGGGCTCTGAATGTCTTTCAAATGGGTGATAGATCCTCTTGCCAGGATAAAAAAAGAGCCGAATGAGCCCCCTTAGCCTGCCACTGTCATGATTTCACTTTATTTGGACAGCACTCGACTGATAAAGAGCGCTTGGGCTTCTAAAAAAGAAGAAAAAAATACTTCTTGATTACGCACCAGCCTTTGGGCTCCTCTGTCAGCAACACTGGGAGCACTTGCCAAATAAATGATTTAGGAGGTTGAAAGTAGTTTATAAGTGCAATTTCCACCCCTTCCCCGCAGAACGTAAATGATGACTCAGACACCAGCAGTATCTCAGGGTGTAAACGAGAGTCTCTGTGTTGTTCCTCCGAGTTGGCTCCTTGGCACAAGATGGAGCTCAGTTTTGCATTGACTAGGTTTATGAAATGTACCGACGTATAAAGAGGGGAAGAGCGAGTGCCAGCACATAGTAGGCGCTCAGATAGTCCTTCTGGAAGGTACTTCTTGCATATCCCTCTAAGTTCTCTGACTGCCTTTTCAACTGTTGCAGATATGTGAAAGAAGGAAGGAGACATTTAGGTCAAAGACATTGTATTGGAAATGAAGCCAAACAAATTAGGCAGCCCCACAGTTAAGAGGGAAGAGTGCAACTTTGTAAAGTCAGGTGATACATATCTACATCTATCTATATCATATGTGTTTATATATATATATATATATGTTTAAATATTTATCATTTTAGTTAAAACATTTTACACTGAGAAAGAATACTAAATCAACTTTACCCAAGTTCAAGGGCATTATGCACATAATAGTTATTGGACAAGATAAATTTTTTGAATTAAATAAATTCACCTTTTACTTTGCTTTTACTATTTGACTAAATATTAAGTAAAATCAATGGATTAATTTTGCACTTTTGTACACATTCATCCAAGTGATACATCTTGTGTCTTTTTTTAAAAAAATAAAAGACTAGAATTTTTAAATTTTGATGCCTCTCCTAATTGTTGATATTTTACTTATAGTTTCAATTCCTTAGATGTATTTTTATCCCATATTTCTTCTGGTCTGATTTTTAAGGTTAAAAAATTCACAAGTTAATTAAAAAGAGGATTTAAAACCATAAGACTTAAAAATGACCTTCAGAAGTTGTTTATCCTGTTCCATTTATCTAAAAGGATCACAATAATTGGGTGTGCAGGTTATATAGCTCTTCAGTAGTGGGTAGAATATTCTGGCTTTCTAATTATAATTGAAGCAACTGTCAGCAATCCTGTTTTAAAATAAAGTAAGACAACAACAAAAGGATATTTAATGATACCTGCTTTATAAAAGAGGTTCTTCTATGCTTTGGTGTGGAACTTCTATGGCCTGAACAATGATAATTTCCAGAGATTTTACACCCAACATATGAGCTTTCAATTAAATTATAGTATTCACATTCCCTTCAATTTTAGTGAGAAGAAGAATTACCCTAGGAGCTCATTAAAATGGAGGTGCCAGAATTTCATCCACAGAGATTCTGATTTTTTAGGTTTGGAGATGGGTTATTGAGTCCTTTTTTTATACGCTTTTATTGGTGCATTGTAATTATGCATCATACTGAGCAATAGAGTGATAGGAACATACATGCACACAACTCTTGAAGCACTTCCGTCGGGGTCCCACCCCCCTTGCTTCCCTTCTCTGCACATATCTTTGAGATTGGCATCGGTAATTTCATATATGTACATAGCATTATTTCAACTGTTACATTTTTTATGTCTCTATCCTCCCTCCTCTTCCCGAAACCGTCTCTATCACTCCATTGGAGTCTCTGCTCCTCTATTTGATGTGACCCTTATTTCCTAATTTCTATCCAGCTTTCATATATGAGAGAAAACATACAACTATTCATTTTTTGAGACTCCCCCTTTTTGGAAAACCCCGTGAGGTGCTTCTGAGGATATTCATGTCACCCTTTGAGAACACTCTGGGCCTTTGAACCTGTTCTGAGGGCAAATGTCACTCAATGTGCACCCTTCCAATGTGCCCTTTGACCTCATACTATTCACTTACACACAAACCTCATCAAATTATATTCTGTCTACACACAAACCTCATCAAATTATATTCTTGTTGAAAAATAAAGTGATTCATTTTTGTGGCTTGCCCATTCATTTTCATATTATTATATAGCTCTTTGTGAATTTAGGAACAGTCTAAATGACTTATAATTTCTTGGTTTAGAATTTGCATATGAGTGGGGGAATTTCTCATGGATGATTAAATATGTAGATGAAATGGCACATAATCACCTGCCATTCAGCCCTGACCACAGTGTTTTAGAAATGGAGGAAGAATCCATAGAATTTCTTCAGGAAGGGAGAGTTTTTGGAATAATTTAGAATTAATGCTAGGGCACTTGAGGGTTGATCAAAAAGTTTTAAATTGAGTAACATCAGCAATATGTCTTTTTGTTTTTTGGCCTTTCATAAATCAAGTCTAGCCCCATTTGAATGGGAAGTTGAAAAATATGGAAAAAAAAAACTTCAAAAGGAGCTTCTTTTTGCCACAAATACATGTGGTGTTTGTAGTTGAAATGAGCCACCACCTGCTATTTGAGAGAATTATAAAACTGAACTGTCTCAAACGTTCTGGAAGAACTATCCACCCGATTTGTAGAATATGCTGGGCAAGAGCTGTACAATGAACTTTGTGTAATGATGAAACTATTCTATATCTATACTACAAACATGGCAGCTGCTAGCTACATGTGACTGTTGAGTATTTAAAATGTGGCTGGTACAATAGAACTCTGAATTCTTAATTTTATTACATTTTAATGATTTAAATTTAAATAGAGCTGAGTGTGGTGGCACACGCTTGTAATCCCAGTACTTGGGAGGCTGAGATGGGAGGATCGCAGGTTCATAGCCAGTCTCAGCTACTTAGTGAGGCCCACCACAACTTAGTGAGACCCTGTTTCAAAAAATAAAGAATAAAAAATAGGGGTGGGCTCGCCGGGCGTGGTGGCACACGCTTGTAATCCCAGTACTTTGGGGGGCGGAGACCGGAGGATCCGGGTTCATGGCTAGCCTCAGCTCTCTCTCGCTCTCTCTCTTTCCCTGTCTCTCTCTCTCTCTCTTTCTCTCTCTCTCTCTCTCTACCTAGTGAGGCCCTCCACAACTTCGTGAGACCCAGTTTCAAAATAAATTATAAAGAAAATAGGGCCGGGGGTGTAGCTCGGAGGTAAAATGCCCCTGGGTTCAATTCCTAGTACTGCAAAAAAAAAAAAAAATAGTAGCTGGTGCACACCTGTACTTGGGAGGCTAAGATAGGAGGATCGCAGGCTCGAGACCAGTCTCAACAGCTTAGCAAGATACTCAGCAACCTAGCGAGACCCTGTTTCAAAATTAAAAAAACAAAAAACCAAAAAAGGGCTGGGGATATAGTTTGGAGGTAGAATGCTCCTGGGTTCAATCCCTAGTACCACATACACAAACACAAAAATTAAATAGGCATGCATGGCTAGTGGTTCTTTTATTGTATAGCACAGGTTTAGATGATACAGTCAGAGTTAATATATAGCCATAGAATTTACGTACACCATGCCCATATAATCCAAAGTTCTTAAATAACATCAAGTTTCTTTAAAACATATAAGTGGAATGGCAGCTATTTAATTATTCTAGGCAATCTGTGGCAGTAAAAAGAACACTGTGTAGGAATCAGCCTTTACCGCCATTTAGCAGCGTTGTCTATGGGAGACAATGAATGTTTAGGTCTTTATTTTCCCTAATGGAGTTAAGAGGGGCTCTAAAGTTTCTCTCAACTATTTCTAGGTACATAAAATGAAGAGCACAGAGAGAAATCACGAGTACTCTTTTCTTGGCTTGCCACTTTTTTCCCTCTACAGATTTTTCCTTGTGGGGGTTTTACACTTTTATAATTTCCATTATTATACCCATGTAGATACACCCCAGCTCTAATCTCTGCATACGACCTCTTACACACACTCTTGTCTTGCAATCACAATGACTTAGGATGATTTCCTTTGATATTCTGCTCTTAAGCTCCACGTAAGCATATCTATTACGTACTGAGTTGTGTCTCCCCTCTCCCTCCAATTCATATGTTCATGTCCTAACCGCAAGTACCTCGAATGTGACCATCCTTGAGGACAGGATCTTTAAAAGAGGCCAGGTTAAAACGAGGCCATGAGGGTGTGCCCTAATCCAGTACAGCTGATCTCCTTAGATGAGAAGAGGCCACTAAGACAGAGATCCACAGAGGAAGACCATGTGAAGATGCGGGGCAACGGCCATAGAAAAGCCAAGAAGCCGGCAGTGTACAAATGAGAACACTCCAACGTCAATCTCAGTACTCTGTATTGGGAAGGGGGGAAATGGGGAGGCGGGGGGCACCTCGTGCTGTGTGCATGTATGTTACTGTCAACAAGATTTTCATTATGATGTAAGACTATAATGCACCGATAAAAGCTCATTAAAAAAAAAAAAAGAAAAGCCAAGAAGGGGAGAGAGGCCTCAGAAGAAAGGAACCCTTCTAATTGCAGACTTCCAGCCTCCTGAGTTGCAAGAAAATAGATTTCTGTTATTTAGGTTGCCAAGTCTGTGGTACTGTATTCTGGCAGCCCTAGCAAATTAATATAATATCTAAAACATTAAACTCAGATTTGCCCATTGGTAAGATCGTTACCTTTTTTCCTCTCAAGGATATAGGCATTTTACCCATCCCACATTAAAAACGTCCAAATATTTTAATATAATATTAGATAATTTTTAGAGCTGAGGACTTTGGTGTTCTTATTATTTATTCTTGTTTTGGATTAGTCTTGTTTTTTTTCCTCACTTTGATACTGAGGTTCCATTTTCTTGGACTTTGTCTTTCCACTTTTCTGCTTATTCTAAGTAACTTCTGAACCATGGTTCAAGTGGTCTCTGAGTTCAGGGTGAGCTATCTCCGTTCTAAACTCTAGACTTTCAACCGGGCTTGGTGGTGCATACCTGTAATCCCTGTACTTGGGAGGCTGAGACAGGAGGCTCGCAGGTTTGAGGACAGTCTCAGCAAGTAGTGAGACTCACATCAACCTAGCGAGATTCTGTTTCCAAATGAGAAATAAAATTGGGTTGGGGGTGTAGCTTGAAGGTAGAATGCCTCTGGGTTCAATCCTCAGTGCCACAAATACACACACACACACACACACACACACACAAATAAACTGGAGACTACCATTGCATCCCACATAGCATAACATATAGCTTATTTTCCAGAGAGCAAGGTCCTTGTCTTTTAGACTTTCCAATTCTTTGTCTCCTGACTGTGGAGCTCCTGGCGACTAGGAGGCGCTCTAGAAACATTTTTGGAAATAAAACAAGGTAATAGTCTCAACACTTTAGGTGCTGAGTTCCTTGATGTTATTCTTTCTCATGTGTCTTCACACAGTCATCGTTCATTGAGTTTTCACTGTGTGCAAAACACTGTAATTACTGACCTTGGACTCCACTTGGGATGTACACAAAGCCCTAGTCAAATCGTGTTCTCTTTTTGCCGGATTGCTTGGTTGGGTAACTATTCAAGCATTAGGAGCATCTGTGTGATTGCACTGTGTGACTTAATGCTGATTTGAACTGAACACTCTTGTGTGAATGTGAGTAACTTTGAGAGTTTGATTTGTATTGAAAGAATTTATCCTCTTAAATATATCTTTCTTTTCATTATTCTTTCTTGAAATAAGATATGTGATAGTGAACTAAATTCAAAGAAGTCCTAAATTAGTTTGGCAAATCAGAAATTAATATCACTTTCAGAGAGGCTGAGTTATGTCCATTCAATTTGGATTTTCTTTAAATTAAAAATGATCATTTTGGCCTTATCATCATATAGGAGGTCTCTGAGCTAAATGTTCTAAAAAATCGAATAGACAAGATATTAAGGGGGCACATGTAGTAGTGGTCTTTTATTTTATAACTTTTTTTTCTTACTTGACTTATATACATTTCTGCAAAAAAGAGTGCAAAGCGGGAATGGAAGCAGGCCTGAGTAGTAATTTCCTTCAGCTTGCAGCAGCTTCTGTAAATTGAAAAGTATATGGGAATTTGCCTAGGAAATAAGATGAGAGAGGAAACAATAAAAAAAGAAGCGCTAAACTTTATCCTCCTGTTTAGTTCACATGTCAGATACTAACAACAACAGCAACAATAATAAAAACATAGGACATAAACACATGAAAACATCTGCTTGAAATTCCTTTGATTCTGTATATAATTTCAGAAAGTCAGGAGCAGACTAGGCCTGATGGATTCAGAGCGAGGACAGGGAGGGGGCTTAGCTGACTTTGTTATCTGCTTCTGTCTTCAGCATCACGTTGCATCATCAAGACATAAGGGCCGTCAGAGGACTTCTGGTTCACTGTTCTTATTTAACAGACGAGAGTAATGAGGCCCAGAGGAGTTAAGATCTGGGACAAAAGCAGATGTTTCTTAATTCACTTGAGTGTCATTTTCACCATTTAGACAATGGCAATAATTAACACTCATTTGAACTGAGCTACCCTTATGCTCAGAGCGAGTAACTGGTTTTTAAATATTTAGGTACATGATTGCTGAGATCATAGGAAACTAGGTGTTTAGAAATAATAATAAAGAGGTCAATGGGTTGGCTAATAAAAGGGTAAATGGAAACAAAAAAGTGAAATTTGGTGGAGGAACTGTTAAACTCTGCAATTTCCATTATAAAAGTTTAGCTCTGTAATCGCAACACATTGCCTATCTGGCAGGATAGTGTGACCATTAAGATCAAGGTGGAGTCTGGCAGAAAGGAACTCACATTTTAGCGGAACCCTTACTAGTTATGTGTATTTGGTGAAATTTATTAACCTCATCTGTCTCAGTATACTTGTCTTATTGGGAAAAACAACTCTCTCGTAGCACTGTATGCACGTGACATGAAACATGCTTAGGACAGTGTGACAGGCAGCCTGTGAGATGGATGCAGTGGTGTCCTGTGTGATCTCCTTCTCTTGGCTATGGGATGGACCTGGTGACCACTTCCAACCAATAGAATATGGAAAAGGTGATAGGATGCCATTCCTGTGATTAGGTTACATTTCGACTAGCAGACTGCCTTCTGTGCTGGTTTTCGTGAAGCAAGTAGCTGTGTTGCACAGGGCCATGTGGCAAAGAACTGATTCTCAGCCCAAAGCCCCGGAGGACATGAATTCCACAAACAACCACCCACTGAGTTTGGAAGTGGGTTCTTCCCCAGGTGGACCTTAATTAGAGCCTTGTGAAAGATCCTGAAGCAGGGGACCCATTGAAGCCAGCCTGGATTCCTGACCCACAGGAACTGTGAGATAATAAATGTGTGTCATTTTAAGTCACTGAGTCTTGATATAATTTGTTATGCAGCAATAGATAATCAATACAGATAGCACAAAGTAGTGAGGCAGATGGTAAGGGTAGATGATGTTTTAGAAAGAGTTGTAGGAGACAAAGGATGAAGAAGAAGGTGTTTAGTTCTGAGAAGACTTATAAACAGAGAGAATGGTATAAATACAAACATTGAGGTGAATCTCTGAGTGTTTGATAAAAAGCCAAGGATACCAGAATGGCTGGGAAAATGGTGGTCATGGGTTTTGGGGGCAAGATTATGTAGCGTCTTGTAGTTTTTTTTTTTTGGTACTGGGAATTGAACCCAAGGGCATGCTACTTTCAAGCTATACACCCAACCAACCATTTTTATTTTGAAACAGGGTCTTGCTCAGTTGTTGAGGGCTTCTCTAAGTTACTGAAACTGGCCTTGAACCTGTGATCCTCCTGTCTTAGCCTTACAAGTACTGGGATTACTGGCATGTGCCACCATGCCTGGCATTCTTGTGGGTCTTAAAGCCATGTAAAAGATTTGGATTGTTTTTTTTTTTTTTTTTGCGGTACCGGGGCTTGAACGCAGGGGTGTTCTACCTCCGCACTACACCCCCGGCCCTATTTTTTTTTATGCTTTATTTTTGAAACCGGGTCTCACGAAGTTGCAGAAGGCCTTGCTAGGTAGAGAGAGAGAGAGAGAGAGAGAGGAGAGAGGAGAGAGAGAGAGAGAGAGAGGGAGAGAGAGAGATGGATCGATTGATCGATCGATCGCACGGTGTGCGCGCATGTGTGCTGAGGTTGGCCGCGAACCCGGATCCTCCGGTCTCCGCCTCCCAAAGTACTGGGATTATAAGCGTGCACCACCACGCCTGGCTGGATTGGTTTTTAATGTGTAATAGGAAGTGGAAAAATGTGGTTAACATTTTGATTGATGTGTGGAGATTTGAATGTATGTAAGTTTGAGCGCAGGGGAAGAAATATTATTAGCAAGGACATTTTTCTAGTGCAATAATCAGGCAAAAGATGATGGCGGCTTAGATTAGAGTAGAAGCATTGATAATGAGCAATAGCTGAGAATATTTTTGAAGGTAGCAGCAACCAGTGTGCGAATGATTGGACGTGAGGTGTCATAAAAAGAGAGGGATCAGGGATGATTATAAGGCTTTTGATCAGAGAAACTTGGCAAACAATTTCCATTTTTTGAGATGAGGAAGTCAGGGAGACACAGGTTATGGAGAAGAGTAAGAGCTCAGTAGATACCTATAGACATCCAAGCAGGAAAACTGAGAAGGCAGATTGACATGAGGCCAGTTCAGAGAGGTAGGGGCTGGACACATAAATTAGATTGTCATCAATATACAGAAGGTATATGTGGACCTGGGGTGAGTACGGATAGAGCAGACACCTGAAGCTTGATCCCAGAGAGTCTCTAGCACTTAGGCGAGGGGTTGGTAGCAGATAATTGAGATGAGCAGCGTTGGATCACAGGAAAACGAGGAAGGATGGCTTTTCAGAGGCCAAGTTAAGAGAGCAGTTCCACTGTTCCTGGTTTGTCAGATTAATATCCTCAAACCTGGGTGTGTATCACAGTGACCTGGGGGACTTATTAAATACAGATTGCCAGGCCACATCCACAGTTTCTGGCTGAGTTGGTCTTGAGGTTGGCCCACAAATTTGCATTTTAAACAAGTTCTTAGGTTGTTCATGCTGGGGCTCATGTTGCTTGTCAAGGACCCACAATTTGAGAACCACTGAGATCAATCAAAGTTTATCTAACCATGGTCCATGGAATATTTGTGATCACCTTGTCCATTCTTTCATTTTTCTCTATGCAACAATTTGTTGATTTCTTAATTACAGGTTTTGTGCTAGGCATTAGGAGTATAAAAGTATTCAGTATCTATAAACACATGCACATATTATAATGTAATGTGGTAAGTAAAATAGGGGAGGTATGGACCAGGCAGACTGGCAACACAGGGTGAAGAGGGGTCAGAGGAGCTTTTGGATGGGGGCTTTGGAACAGCAGGGTGATGTTTTAACTTATGGTTCTTTAGGTGATTAAAAAAGGGGGAAATTCATGGCAGGAATTACTATGTAGAAAGACACGGAGTGGTGGACAAGCCTGATATATTCATCAGATTCCAGGGCAGTGCAAAGAATCTGACTCAGTGAGTTACAGTTTGAAAAGGCTGTGGAAGGGGATGATGTTAGACTTAGATGTGTATAATTTGCATTCCCTCCGTTGTTTGGCTTCCTCTCAACATCTCATTAAGTTTGCATTTACAGATATAAACACCGGTATTTATTTGAAAACCATTATGGAGTAAACCATGGGGACTGTCCTAATCAGAGATTTTTAACAACTCAAATAATTAAAATGATTTCCTTTGAAAGGGATATAAAAAGCAAAATGAAATACATGGTATGACTCCATCCAGAACAGGCAAATCCATGGAGACAGAAAGCAGCTTTGTGATTGCCAAAAGCTGGGGGGAAGGGACTAGGAACCACTGCTTAATGGGAAGGGGATCTCTTTGGATGATGGAGATATTTGGAAACAAGACAGAGGTGATAGTTGCACACTGATGTGAATGCACTAAATGCCATCCAACCATATACTTTAAAATGATTAATTTTTATCTTAGATGAATTTCATATCAACTAAAAATATATTGCCATGATAGAAAATTTTAAATACAATATTTAAAAAAGTTGCATGTGCTGTCAAAAAGGCAGATTAGGGCCTAATTTTCATGGATGCCCAGAGAAAATATCAGGCAATTTAATCTTATGATAGAAAGGTTGTTCATTATTAACCTAGTTGAACACTACAATAGGAGTTTTTTGATGAATAAAACACAGCACCTGACACACTAAGTTCTAGAAGCTTAGATAATTTTAATGAAGATAAACTTTCCCTTTTTTCCTGATGACATTTACTGACTGGCAGGTCTGTATTGTTATCTTGAGGATTAATGTCTTAAAATGGCATTGCATTGTTCAATGTACTGCTTTCTATCTGACTCATGACTGAAGAAAATCAGTCCAATATCACAGACCTATAAATTGATTAATGTCAGATAATCTCAGCACACAAACTACTCCCAGGAGGAAAACATTCATTTTCCCCCCTAAATATTATTATAAAAAGATTAGGCCAAATTCTAAAATTATGGAAAAACATACCCATATTTATCCAATATGAATTCAGCCATTGTTATTTTTTGTATTTACTTCCTTTTTTACTGCCATTTTTTAAAATAGAATTTTATAAAATAATCCTAACTTTGGTCCTCTGAGGCAGACAATGAGTTTATTATACTCATTCTCATAGCAGAGTACGTCATTGGTCTGCGCAAGGCCTTTCTCCTTTTATTTTTTCCTCCCTCATTTCAATCTTACTTCAATTTTACACCCCCATTCATCTCTCTATTCTTGAATATATGTTCACTGAGATGTATATATACACCCATTCTGGAAAGATATGTAGTGCTATTTCATTAACCTGTGTTTTTAATGTATATAAAGGGTACCATACAGGCCTCATTCACTCCACTCTGTATTTTTATTTTTATTTTTTATTTTTTGCAGTACTGGGGATTGAATCCAGAGGCATTCTACCTCCGAGTTACATCCCCAGCCCTAATTTTTACTCTTAATTTTGAAACAGGGTCTCACTAAGTTGCGGAGGGCCTCACTAAGTAGCTGAGGCTGGCCGCGAACCCGGATCCTCGGGTTTCAGACCCTCCCAAGTACTGGGATTACAAGTGTGCGCCACCACGCTTGGCTTTCCACTCTGTATTTTTAAAGTACTTTCATTATCGCACTATCCTTTCTGCTCTTCAACTCCCCTTTTGAGTCTTTTATTTCAACTATTATATTTTACATAGCCAGTGTCTCCTCTTTAGGACTCTGTTCCTGCTTCATGTTTCTAATAGTCTCTCATTTCTTTGAAGATTTTGACATGTAATTTTTAATTTTTTACTTAAAGTTCCCATTTAATCCAGTCCATTCATCTGGCTTCCTCTACTGAAGAGTGTTAGGCTTGCTGTCTTCCTTCTGTCAGGCTTGCGCTCCTCCTGTTGAATTTGGGGAGTAGAACAGGGTTGGTACTTATGAGGCAGAGCTTAATGTTACCACCCGGGCTTGCCCATGGCCTCTTCCCACCCTTTCCTCCTTTATGCTTGAAGTCACTGGTCCTACCTCTCCGTAATCCACTCCATAATTTCCCCAGGGTCTGGTTCTTTTTTGAGAGCTGCTTTTCTTGGATTATGTCACCTAGATCAGTGCTTCTATAATGTTGTTATACATGGGGATCATCTGGCATGCTCCGTAAAGCCCAGAGGACTGGGCCCTAGCCCCCAGAGCTTTTGATGCAGTAAGTCTGGGCAGGCGAAGAGTGTGTATTTCTAACAGGTTGCCAGATGCTGCTGACCAGGAACCGTACTTTGAGAGTTACTGACTTAAACAATGGGATCAAAGAGAGAAGGAAGCCAGTAATGGGGTGTTGGCCCACATACTTGCACTTACTGACTTTTGTTCCTCTGTACTGGTTCCAGGATCTGTCTCTGCTTGGATGTTACCCTGAAGTCTCTGGTTAGCTCTGCATGGCCCAGGCTGGTCCTCCTGCTGCTATCCTACCTGCAGTTGGTAACTGGGTGGTTTATGATGCAGGATTAGGTGAGCTAAGACAAAAGACACAGGAAGGAAGTTCCACCAGTCTATTCTTATGATCCTGTTTTGGACCCTCTTTGACTCTAAGCAGACCTCTTCCCTTCCCTCATTACCCCCATCTGACTTGGACCTAACAGACTTATTTACTCAGAACTTTTTTATTCTTTAAAATTGAGCACCCTGCCCCCATTTGTGCAGGTGGCTTGTCAGGCACAGGGGCAGAGCCAACGTCTCCTGGTAGTTTGTCATCTTGTCAGGTACCCTAAAACTTTTACATAATTTTTTTTTAAGAAATCAGAGCCCACAGTTTTTCAGTTTATTACCTAGCACCTGTCATTGTACCTTATGGTTGCTAATTGTGATGCATAATGAGCGTAACGAGTGCAGAATATGGTAATGCATTGCTTGGACAGACAGCCATTCATTGAATTATCCCTTTCTGTTGGACATTTGGGATTCTTTCCATTGTCTTGACATTACTAATAGCATCCAATGGATTAGCTTTTCATAGCTGTAAGAGTATTGATACTTTAATTTTTCTTCTCCCAGTATTCTGGAAGAGTTAAGGCAGCTTCCAGAAGTGCTCTAAGTTCTGGGAGAACGTGGTTCTTTGTGTCTGATTCATTTTCTGTGTGGGTGGTGTACCGCTCTAACCTTCTCACTGGCAGAAAAGTTCAGATTTCATTCTCCTACTGTAAAGAGAAAAGAAGTCTGTCCTTGCAGTTCTGTCTGACTGAAGCGTTTGCCTTCAGACAATGATTTTAAACACTTTTCCATCAACACACCCATCCTTGCTAGTGTCAGTTCTCCTTTGGAATGAAATTGCAATTTCCTTTGTTTGCCCAGGCTATTTTAAACACCGGCAGGCTTTATTCTAGAGGCACGGGTTGTGCTTCAGATCCATCCTGTGCAGATTGGGTCATGCTCGTCATATCATCCAATGCAACTGAGGCAGTCCAATGAAGCAAGTACATTTCTTTTCCTGACTTATTTGGCCCAAATGAATGTTCAGATAATGTGATTTTAGTTTTTATATAAACCCATAGCAGTTTGGTAAGCAGTGTCTGAAAATAGGTTAATGAATCATCATGGGAGGAAACTTGAGAAGGTTTGATTTTAAAAAAGGATGTTAGCTGATGAAAGGTGCCAGCTCCTCCTGCAGGCCGTCCACTTCAGCCAACGTGGAGGCAGGGACAGATATGTGTATTGTCCAGTTTGCCTTTCTGCTTTTGGTTTGTCTTTGTGGATTTTGTGGTCTCAGCCTGCACTTGCTCTCCTCACTTCATGCCCAGCTCTCTTTTCTAACTGCTCACCTGCCAAGCGACAGAGACTTTGGGACCAAAAGCCATTATAGAGGCGAGCCTCTTACCTGGGCTTCCTCGCTAGATCCCACAATTATGTAAGGGCTAGTTCACATAATGAATCTCTGTGCATTATTAAAAAAAAAAACCTTACAAAAATTTAAAAGGACGTTAGCAATCACTGAATAGCAGTCATTTAAGCCACTCTCCTACCCAGAAACCAAACCCATCTATCATGTGTCAATGGTTTAACAGCTAGGATTGGACCCCGTCCATAGCTGGAAGACCCTCACCTCATTAGAGAGCTCATTTATTCCTGGAAAGCTGTAATGAAAAGTGTTCTGTTTACTTTTTCTTAAATTGATATCTGTCCCAACTGGCATCCTTTTGCAATTATACTGAAAAAGGTGCATTTCTCCTTTGTATAGTTCTTCAGATAATGAAGACATCTATCTCATCTCTTTTTAGTCATCTCTTTTCTCTTCTCTTTAAGATAAATATCTATATACAGGCCATCTAGGTTTTTGTTTTTCTTTTCTTTTTTTTTGCGGTACCGGGGATTGAACCCAGGTGCGTTCTACCTCCGCGCTACACCCCCGGCCCTATTTTTTTATACTTTATTTTGAAACCGGGTCTCACGAAGTTGCGGAGGGCCTCACTAAGTAGGGAGAGAAAGAGAGAGAGAGACAGGGAGAGAGAGAGAGAGAGCTGAGGCTGGCCGCGAACCCGGATCCTCCGGTCTCTGCCTCCCAAAGTACTGGGATTACAAGTGTGCACCACCACTCCCGGCCTTGTTTTTCTTTGATCTATTTCTCCCCCCTCCATCTTTGTTTTTTCACTTCCTTTTTCTTTAAGATGATGATGTCTACCCCTAGTCATTTAAAACACCTTCCTGGATATTTTCTACTTTGACTGTGTTCTTAAGAATTATGGAGCAGAACATAGCAGCTCACAGACACAGTAGAACTGCTTTACGTTCCTGTGATCATGACTTGAGATATGTGGCTTCGCAAATATCTTAGAGACTCTCTCCAAAGTATTACCATGCAGAATTACTTAGTGATATACCTAGAGGCACATATTATTTCTAACAGTGTTATCCAGAACATTGTTGCCAAAAGATGGCACCTTCGTTATGAGAGTTACACTTAAATCCATTATTTTATGAGGGATTTACCATAAAGCTACATGCTTTCAAGAGGAATATAGTTTATAATAGATGAAAATATTATCATTTACATCTGAGAGTGAATCTTTACTTGCAGCTTGAATTTCATGGCTGAAAATGGGAAAAAAATAAAAGAGAGGAATTTTCCAATATACTATAGCTACAAGAATCAGCAATGTTGTGTGCTTAGAAGATTTCCAAAGAATATCAGACTAAAATGAATCTTACACATCATATCCTCCTAACTGTACAAGTGACTAACCACTCTTAATTCATCTTAACTACCTGGGATCATTTGTATTTTGAAAGATTGTTTGAGAAGCAATTCTACTTTTTTTGGTTTTCTTTATTTCTTTTCCTTTTCTAGTTCCTACTCTATAGATAATTGTTTTAATAATTTCAGATATTTTCGATCATCTTGCCTTTTTAATGGAAAACAGTGTCAGTTAATATTTAAAGACATCGATTATCAAGTTAGCCACAAAGGTCAAGGTCACAATCCCCTAAAGATATAAGAATAAAAAAATCTGTTACATACTTAGTAGTTTGCCTTTTTACATAAATAATTGCATTTTAGATTTTACATAGTTAAATTTACATACAAAATGGATATATTCCCCTCCAGAGGAAAATACAGATTTTGCTTTTTTTTTTTTAGTAATTACTCCTTTACTTTTTTCTTGGTTTTGTTATGTTTGTATTTGTAAACAATATATTGCTTGGTTTTGCCTATTTTGGGCCTTAGGATAAATGCCATCATGTTTTACATGTTTTTCTATGGCTTGCTACTTTTGTTCAACATTATGTCATTATGTTTGTATGATGCATCCACATGGATGTGTATAGTGTGATTCATTTATTTTTAATGTGTGAATATATTCATTCAACTTACTGTTGATATACAATTAGGTTATTTCCAGTTTTGGCTTTTTTTGTTTGTTTTATTTTTACCTATAGGCAAAGCTGCTAGGAATATTTTATATATGCCAAATGATACACAGGCATAAGGGATTTCTACAGTGCAAATTCAGAACTGGAGGTACTGCATTGTAAGGTAAGTATTCAATACTAATATAGTAAATTAGACCAAACCATTTTTAAAGTAATTATATCAACAATATATGAAAGGTTTTTACTGCATATTCTTCCAAATGCTTGGTTTTGTCTGACTTTAAACATTTTTGCCAGCTGGAGGATATGTCTTATATCTCATTATGATTTTAGTTTGCAAATCTCTGATTATTGAGATTGAACATTTTTAAATGTTTATTTGCCATTTAGTTGTACCTTTTATGAAGTGGTTGGCAAAGATTATCTTTTTCATTTATGATTCATCAACTTAAAATAATATTATTGATAATGGTCATTTTTGTTAGAATATTGCAAATATCCTTTGTTAAGAGAATTTTTACTATATTCAATATTTTTTAGTTAAAGTTCTTGACTTTATGCAACTGAATATATCAATCTTTTTGGCTAATGCATTATATATATTGAGTGCTGCTTAAAAATTTTTTCTTTACTCCAAAGTCATGAAAATATTTTTTTCTATTATATTCTAAAAGGTTTATTGTTTTGTCTTCAATTTTTATATTTTTTAATGTCAGGAAAGATATCCATTTGTATTATATACAGACAAATAAAAATAAAAATTTCTATTACTTTTTCCCACATATAGGACACTTGGTATTTTTGGAAGAGACTCTTCTATTTAGTGTTTAAAAATCAATTTTATAATTATAACCTACTTCTGAAGTTTTTGTAAGAAAAAAATTCTCTGTATTATTTTAATTGCTTAGAAACAACCTAGAACAAACATTTGATTCTTCTATTTTCTGTTATATTTCATAGCACCAAATAATTTCTGGAGTGCTAGGAAATGGTATTTCCAAATTATACAGAACACCTTCTTCCTTGAAGACTCCAGAACATCAAGACATCACTCTGTCAGGTATACGTAAACACTTTCTGAAGTCATATTGACTGCCCAAACATCTGCCAACTGGGGGTCATGTATTGGAAGGGGGAATCTCATAGTTTTAATCTTTATATTCTGGTAGTGATAAATAATATCCTTTTAGTATAAAAAAGTAGGATTACCGTTTAAGTTCATCTCTAATAAGAGTCTAGTAAGGTCTTTTATGCTTTGGTATCATGTCTAAGAAAACTTTGTTTAACCTAAGATCACAGATATTTTCTCAAGTTTTCTTTTTTTTTTGAGACATAGAATTTTATGTAGGAAAGTAGGGAATACAATTCAAGGGAGAATACGGGCTACCCCAAGAATGAGAGAAGCCCTTTGGGAGTGTAGGAGTCTTCTTTAATAGGGGACTTTTGTGAGCAGAGGCCAGGAGGTATGTGAGGATGACCTCAGTCCATAGTCACAAAGTGATGTAGTGTGTTCTCAGTTCTACCTGTACAGTCTTATCAGCAGGTATCCTTTTAAACTATTCAAGGACAATCAACATTGTTGAGGAGGTTGCTCTCTTGGGTGGTGCCCAAAGAGATTCCTCTTTGGATGATCTATGTTGTCTGATAAACAGACACCTCCCTAAGAATGGTGGACAGTGCTCAGGGTCTCTTGTAAATTCCTCACAGACTTTTGCGTCTAACAGGCCTTGCCACAGCCTTCCATATTAAAGTTACATTTTCCTTGTTCTCCCTATGTCTCCTGTCTACTTATTTATTTCTTCTATCCTACATCACTCTTCCACTCCCCTGCCCCCAGACTTAGATCCCTTAATCTTAAGGGTTGCTGAGGGGTGAAACAAGTTTTCTTTATAGAGTTTTGTGATTTCAGCTCTTATATTTGGTCTGTGATCCATTTTGAGTTCATTTTTGTGAATGGTATAACTTCATTCTTTTGCATGTGGATATCCACTCATTCCAGTACCATTTGTTGAGAAAACTATTCTTTCTCCACTGTATTATTTTTGGCATACTATTGAAAATCAATTAACTATAAATTTAAGTTTATTCTTGAAAAAGTTTTATTGGTGCATTGCAATCATACATCATAATGAAGTTCAGAGTGATAGAGACATACACGCACAGCGCACTAGGTGAACTTCCCCCCAGCTTCTGCCCTACTCCCTCCCCTTTTCTGTACGTGATATTGAGATTGGCAGTGATAATTTTGTATATGTACATAGTATCAATTGAAGTGTTTCCTGCATCAAATCTCCCTCACTCCCCACCCACTTCCCTTCCCTAGACTCCTCCACCACTCCACTGGGGTTTCTCCTCTTTTGTCTGGAGTCCCTTTTATATTCCAATTTCTCCCTAGCTTCCACATATTAGGGAAAATATATGACCCTTCTTTTGTGTGTGTGTGTGTGTGTGTGTGTGTGTGTGTGTGTGTGTGTATTACTGGGGATTGAACCCAGGGGCATTTTGCCTCTGCAATACACCCCTGACCCTATTTTATTTCTTATTTTGAAATGGTCTTACTAAGTTGCAGAGGGCCTCATTAAGTTGATGAAGCTGGCTGTGAACCTGAAATCCTCCTGTCTCAGCCTCACAAGTACTGGGATTACAGGTGTACACCACCACACCCAGCTGACCCTTTATTTTTTGTGACTGGCTGACCTCACTTAGCATAATACTCTCTAGTTTCATCCATTTTCTTGCAAATTACGCAATTTTGTTCTTCTTTATGGCTGAGTAGAATTCTATTGTGTGTATATTCCATAGTTTTGTAATCTATTCATCTGTTGATGGACACCTAGGCTAGTTTCATAATCTGGCTATTGTGAATTGTGCTGCTATAAACATGGATATGCATGTATCACTATAATATTCTGGTTTCAGTCCCCTTGGAAGTTATCCAGGAGTGGTATAGCTGGATCATATGGTAGTTCTGTTCATGGTCTTCCGAGGAACCTCCACACTGATCTCCAAAGCAGCCGCACTAATTTGCAATCCCATCCACAATGGATCAGAGTTCCTATTCCCCATATCTGCTCTGGCATTTATTATTGTTTGTATTTTTGATGAGTGCCATTCTCATTGGGGTTGGGTAGAGTCTCAGTGTGGTTTTGATTTTCATCTCTCTGATTGCTAATGCTATTGAATATTTCTCATGTATTTATTGGCCTTTTGTATTTCTTCTTTTGTAAAGTGTCTGGTTCACTTGTTCATCTACTTCATTGATATATAGGCCTATTTTTTCATTACCATTCTGCCTTGATTACTATAGCTTTGTTAGAAGTTTGAAACCAGTTAAGTATGAGGCCACCAATTTTGTTCTTTTTCAAGACCGTTCTAGTGTTTTTTTCCTTTTACTTTTATGGTGCTGGGTGTTGAACGCAGGGCCTGGTGGATCCTAGGGAAGTGCTCTACCACTGAGTTTCTTCCCCAGTTATTTTTGATCCTCTTGTGCTTTCATATTAATGTGAGGATTGGCTTGTGAATTCTCCCAAGAAAGTTAGTCAGGATTTTGATAGGGTTGTGCTGAATCTATAGAACAATTTGGCTATTAGTGCCATCTTATAATATTAAATCTTCTGATTCATAAATATGGATGTCTTAACATTTATTTAAGTCCTCAATTTCATTCAACAATGTTTTATATTTTTGGAATACCAAGTTTGCACTTCTATCAAATTTGTTCACAAGTATTTTGTTCTTTTTGATACTATTGTAAATGGGTTGTTTTTCTTAATTTCATTTTTTGACTATTCATTGCTAATGTAGAGAAGTATCATTTACTTGTTGCCCTGAAAACTTGATGAACTCATTTATTAATTCTAATAATTTTTGTGGGTTCCTTGGTTCTTTTTCTATGTAAGATTGTGCCATCTGAAAAGAGAGAGTTTTTCAATCGGAATACTTTTTATTTTTTTCTTGTCCTATTGCCCTGGTTAGAACTTCTAGTATAATATTGAGTAGAAGTTAGAAAAGTAGACATCCTTGTCTGACTCTTGCTCTTAAGGGGAAATCATTCAGTCTTTCACTGTGAATTATGATGTCACCTATGGTATTTTTGTAGATGCCCCAGAGCACCTTGAGGAAGTTCCTTCTACTCTTGCTCTCTCTGCTGAATGTTTTCATCATAAAAGGGTGCTGAATTTTGCCAATTGCCTTTTCTGTACTATTGAGCCGAGAATACATTTTTTCCTCTTTATTATATTAATATATGTTTTAAGAGTTGGTTTTCAGATATTCAAGAAATTTTGCATATTTGAAAAATTCTCCTTAGTTATGATATACGATCCTTTAAAAAAGCTGTTAGATTCAGTTTGCTAGTACTTTGTTGAGGAGTTTTTCAACTTACATTCATCAGAGATGTTGGGCTGTTGTTTTCTTGTGAAGTCTTCATCTGGTTTTAGTATCAGGGCAATACTGACCTCATGGGATGAGTTGGGAAATATTCTTACTTCCATGTTTTGGAAAAGCTTGTGAAGGATTAGTATTAATTCTTCCTAAAATGTTTAATAGAATTAAACAGTAAAGTATCTGGGACTGTACTATTCTTGGTGGGAAGTTTAAAACTTATTAATTCAATATCTTTATTAATTATAGGTCTAGTCAGACTTTAATTTTCTTTTCAATTTTGCTAGTTTATGTTTTTCTTGGAATTTTTCCGCTTCATCTAATTTATTCTATTTGTCAGTGGGTTAACTCTTATGTTAAATGATGGTTCTCAATAGTTAACTATTTAGGATGGAGATTGTAAATAATAAAAAATCGAACCTAAAGGTTTAAACTCTTATAATTCCCTCCTGGCTGTAGGTCAACCTTTTCCTTTGTGAAGTAGAGTTTCTATCACTCCAGGCTATGCAGAGGAAGAACAAAGGGCAAGAAGAAATGCTTGAATTCAGTCTGTCTCTACTCAGGAGTCTTTTGTTTGTTTGTTTCCAAGGCTTATGTCTCAAGGATTTCCTGATTCTCATAATTATGCAAGGCTCTAAAGAACCAGGTTTTATGACTAGATTGAGCTGGGTGGCAGGAAACAGCTATAGTGCTGTCTTTATGGAGGAGGCATCTTCTTTTTTTTTTTTTTAATTGTCACACAAGCAGATAGACATTTTTTCATCAGCCTTTTTGTGCAAAGTATGTCTAGCTCTTTGGGTTACAGAAGTGGGTCTTACCCAGGGGCCTCCACTATGGTTTGGTAATACGGAATCTCCAGATCTTTCTCATTGCCGTGGACACTTGGTGGGGTAAGAACAGGTGTTTTTTTATTATGTATTTTAATCTCCTTTTACTTGTGTTGACTTTACTAGGGGGTGTGCTCTAATATTATGAAAGTTGGCCTTATTTCTTTTTTGTGTGTGTGGTACCAGGGATTGAACCCAGGGAGGTTCTACCTCTGAGCTACACTCCCACCCCTATTTTATCTATTATTTTGAAACAGGGTCTCACTAAATTGCTGAGAGCTTTGCTAAGTAGCTGAGGCTGGCCTTGAACCTGTGATCCTTCTGTCTCAGCCTCCCAAGTACTGGTATGACCAGCATGTGCCACCACATCTGGCTTTGGCCTTGGTTCTTTTTTTTTTTTTGCGGT
>PVJS01026212.1:0-27184 GCA_004027185.1 Glis glis | reverse complement strand
TTGTTTTCTTCCAGAGTCCGGAGTACTCCATACCAATCCCTCCTGGCATTCCTGACTTGGGTTGAGAAGTCTGGGGTAATTTTTATTGTTTTGCCCCTGTATGTCACCCTTTCTTTTGCTCTTGCTGCTTTTAAGATTCTTTCTTTGGCCTCTACATTAGACATTTTAATTATTACGTGGCGTGGTGAGGTCCTTCTTTCATCCTGTCTTGATGGTGTTCTAAATGCCTCCTGTATGTGAATGGCCAATGCCTTTTCTAGACTCAGAAAGTTCTCTGAGATTATTTCTTTAAAGAGGTTTTTTATATTCTTATTCTGTGATTCTAATCCTTCTTCAATACCTTTTATCCTTAGATTAGGACATCTTGCATTGTCTTGTATTTCTTGGATGGCCAGGGTGTGTTGTTGTAATATCTTCTGTATATCGTTGACTGTGTTTTCAGTTTTGAATGAACTGTCTTCCAGGAGTGATACCCTGTTTTCCATGTGGTCGAGCCTACTAGAGTTGGTTTCTATTGCAGTCTTTAATTCTTTTATTGACTCCTTCATTTCGTTCAGTGTTTCTTTCTGATTCCTTCTTAGAGCCTCAACTTCTTCCTTCATCTCCTCTACACTTTCTTTGAGGCCTTTCATCATTCTGAAGATCAAAATTCTGAATTCTCCGTCTTGCATTTCCTGTAGGTCAGTATCAGTAAACTCACTTGATCCATTGTGAGTATTTCTTGTATCTTCACTGTTCCTCATTCTCGTGTTTTCAGTGTTTTCAATTTTGTGTTTCTGTTGCCTCCGCATCATCTTCCTTTCTATGTATAAGACCTCTTGTTGGTCCCTGTAGACCTAATTGGGTTAGTACGCTGCAGGTTGTGGTTCCCTCTCATCTTGTTGACCAGGGTGCGGGGTGTGTATGTGGCGGGGGGCACACAGGGTCCGGAGCTCGGGTGTTGGCAATCTAAAGTCTCTTAAAGATAACACATAGTTGAAGTTTTTAATTTTTTTTATCCATTCAACCAGTATATATCTTTTGATTGAAGAGTTTCATCCATTTTCTTTTGAAATAATTTTTGATTAGTATGGACTTAGTATTGGCATTCTGTTAATCACTGCCTTCATATATGGAGTTTTCTCTTCTCTTCTCTCCTCTTCTCTTCTCTTCTCTTCTCTTCTCTTCTCTCTCTTCTTCCCTTCCTTTCTCTCCCCTTCCCTTATCTTTGAAATTGATATGTTGTGGTGGTGGTGGTAGTGGTGTGTTTTTATTCTTTTATCTTTATATTTTGTTTGTCTACTACACATTTTTATTGTGGTTCCCATGGAGTTTGCACTGATCATTTGCTTTCTATATTGTGATCATTTGCTTTCTATATCGGTCTATTTTAAGCTGATAAATAGCTTCTTAATTTTTAAAGGACAGTTTCTACAGGTAAAGTAGTTTTCTTTGCTTTTTTTTCTTTCAGTGTTTTGAATATATCATCCTCTCTTCTGAGCTGCAAGGTTTCAGTTGTGCAATCCACTGATAGTATTACGGGGCCCTTTAAAAAACTTTTATTGGTGCAATGTAATTATACATCATAGTAAGACTGAAAGCAATATGTTCATATATGCATACAACATCTCTTGCTGTGTTTCCCTCTACACCCCACCCAACTACCCCTCCTCCCTCCACATACGTGCTAGTAAAATATTATGTTCATAAATGAACATAATACATATTACTTATTCCGTTTCCATCCTCAAATTTCCTTTTCTCCTTTCCCAACTCCCTCATCTGATTCCCTTCCACTACTCTACTAGTCTCTCTCCTCATTGTCATGAAGTCTCTTTTCTTTCCTATTTTATCTCTAGCTTCCACATATGACAGAAAAATACAACCTTTGATTTTCTGAGACTGACTGATCTCACTTAGCCTAATGTTCTCTAGTTCCATAACATTTTCCTTCAGATGACATAATGTTTTTTCTTCTTAATGACTGAGTAAAATTCCATTGTGTGCATATACCACATTTTCTTTAACCATTCATCTGTGGAAGGACACCTAAATTGATTCCATAATTCAGCTTTTGTGAATTGTGCCACTATAAATCTGAGTTTACATGTTTATCACTATAGTATTCTGACTTCAATTTGTTTGGAAATATACTGAGGAGTGGTATAGCTGGGTAATATATAATAAAGCACTATATTCTTGGTGCTTTTGACATTTTCAGTCTCTTTCACGACTAGAAACTTATGTATCTTGGTGTAGGATTGTTTTGGTTCAATACATTTGTGGATTTAGGGGATTCTTGAATCAACCTATCCATTTATTTTCCCAAATTTGAGAAAATTTCTGTCATTATTTATTTAAATTAGCTTTCTATTAGTTTATTTTCAATATACATGTATATGGTTTCACCTGGTGGTCTCCCACAAGTTCTGTATGCTTTTTTCTTATATTTTTTAATTTTAAATTTAAATAACCTGTTTTGAAGTTCTTTCGTTTTTTAATCTGCTGTTGAAACTCTCTATTGCATTTTTCAGTATAGTCATTATATTCTTTGGCTCAAGGACTTCTTCCTGGTTGTTTTTATCATTTCTCTATAAAATGTCTAATTTTGCTCATATATTGGTTTTCTTATTTTGTTTCATTTTCTACCTATTCTAATATCTTATTGAGCTCCCTTAAAATACTTATTTTAATTCTTTATCAAGGAGTTTATAAAGCTATGTCCCTTTGCAGTTATTTGCTGGAGCTTTATTAATTTACACTATAGTGTCATATTTGTCAGATTCTTAATGATCTGTGTAGCCTTGCACTGGTTCCTATGTGTTTGAAGGACAAGTCACTTTATTCATTATTTATGAACTGACTGCAGCACAGTAAAATCTTCACCAGTCAGCCTGGGTAAAGACTCTAGAGATCTTGCTAATCTTTTCCATGGATGAACCCATGCCTCTCTTCTCTTGTTTTGCCAATCTACAGAATCATACCATGTGTGGGAATCAACCATCTCTTCCCTAGGATAGTGCACTGAGTTGCCAGGCAGATGGGTGCAAGCTCTCTGAAGGAGAAGCCTCAGGGATATGCACCTTGTCTGAATTCCCAAAGGTCACACCAGTGGCTGAAATCTACTTAGATATGCATCCCATCTGTCAAGTGCATTTGCACTGTCCGAAGGGCATATGGAGAAATGGCAGTGAGGCTGCATTGGGCATCTGTTTCAGGGACCTATGGGCCACAGACTGGCAATGTCTGTGGGTTGGCTACCTGGCTGGCTGGGTCTATGTGCTAATTGTTGAGATCAGCATGCTGGTTGCTGTGGTCACTTTCTCATTTTCTTTTTTATTTGCTATCCCTGGGTGATATAGTTCTGCCAAAATCCTCAGCATTCTGGATGAGGCAAGACAGAGACCATGCTCCCAGAAAGGCTGTGGGAGTGGAAGGCTCCCTTTGTTCTCTTCCTGGAGGGAGAACACAGTCTCAGGAGACCTCTCAGGTTGAACTGTGCCAGTTTGAGAGAAGGGTGCTTCAGGAGACAAGAAACTGTTTTTCCTACCCTTTTCAATGCGGGCTGTTCCAGGAACTTTTTTCCAACTGGTTATAGAACCTCTCAACTGAGCTCTGTAGCTATTAAAAGGTATGATTGTCTATCGAAGGTTGTTTAATCCATGTTTGTATGGGAGGATGAGTGTTAAGCCCTCTTATTATGCCACCTTGCTAATATCAGTCTTTGCATTTTTAAATTTATTTTATCAAAAAATATTCTTGTTTTTATTTAGAACAGAAATTTTATGCTGTGGACTAAAGATCTTCCCTCAGTTTATAGGGCCTTTGGCTAAGCTGTGTTGAGGCTTTTTCCCTGCATGGGTTTGTCTGGATGCCATCAGAAATGTGGAGACAGGATCTGCAGGCCCTCTCTGGATCTTTCTCTTTACATATTCCTATCTACCTGGCCGCTATCATTCCTCCTATTCATATTTTATATTTTCCAGGACAGAGACAGGAAAAACTTTTCATGAATGCCCTCTGAACCCATATGTCATGCCAATTCCAACAGCCCCCCAGCATAAATGTCATGAAAATTACAGTCTCTACAATTATTTTCCTTTTGAGCATGATTCCAAACCAGCTTTGCCAGCTTCTTTTAATTCTTTAGTATCATTGAGTAGCTGATTTTTGTGTCATATACAAAAGAGCAAGAATGATAAGATCCAATTTCTTCATTACCTGAAGCAAATGTTCAAATTTATGCTACGGATTCCAATACTCTACAAACTGTTTATGTATTAATGTACTTTATCATTTTTTCTCTTCACACATACCATATCTCTTGAATCCGTAGTATTTCTTTTCATGTCTTCTTTTTTATTACTGTCATTTTCTTACCATCTTCCCTATTTTCTTGTACAGTTTAACTAGGGAGTTATTTTATTTTTAGGGGATCTCTTCTGCTACATGACTTTATCTTGGAGATTTATTGTCAAGTGGATAATTATAGAAGTATAAGACCACATCTCCCTTTCTTACCTGGAATTTAAAGTCCAGCTTCTGGTTTCTACATCTTGTCCCAAAACCTGATGCCCCCAAGTCATATATGATCGTTCATGTCCTGCTCTAGATTTAATTTCCTTTCAAATTCTAATACTGGGACTGTCAGGCTGAGTTATTGTAAGATAGTAGGTAAGGATACCTATTAACTATTTTTTCAATATTGATAGACCTATGTTTTCATTCATACACATGCACATGTATACACAAAATCATTTTCTTCTTTTAGCTATACATTACTTGAATTTTCCTACTTTAAGTTTTTATTAATATAGAAAATTAGAGGCATTCTAATAATTTTTCTTATAGTGATTAGATATCATTAGTTATTTACCAAAGTTAAATAATCCGAAATATGACACTGCATTGCTACCAATCATTGTTCAGTAACTTCCCACTTCAAATTTCTTCACCATGTTTGTTTCTAAATCACCAGGTCCTGTCCTATCATGTCTTCCCTTCACTCGTGCTGCAGCATTTTAGCCATTCTTCATTCAAGCACCCTACCTATATTTATATTGTTGGGTCCTTTCACAAACTTAATATATCATCAAAAATATCATTTCCACAAAAAATTTTTAACTACCTTATTTAAATACCTTACCTTATATTCCTCCATAAGATTCTCTATTGAAGTACTTTATTATCTTCATAGCACTTATTTTTTCTGGCACTGGAGATTGAACTCAGGGGCATTTTAGTTCTGAGATACACCCCCAGCCATTTTTATTTTTTAATTTCTCACTAAGTTGCTGAGGCTGTCCTTGAACCTGCGATCCTCCTGTCTCGGCTTCCCGAATACTGGGATTACAGGCATGTGCCACCATGCCTTGCTTCACAGCATTTTTATTTTGGTACTGAGGTTGAACCCAGGGGCATTCTATCTCCCAACTACATCCCAGCCCTATTTTATTTAATTTTTTTGAAAGGGAGTCTCGCAAAGTTGCTGAGGGTCTCACTAAGTTGATGACACTAACCTCGAACATGTGATCCTCCTGTCTCAGTCTCCCCAGTACTGGGATTATAAGGCATATGTCACCACTCCCAGTTTCATAGCACTTTTAATGATATATTCTTATAGGATGTTTATTGTGGATTCCTGTGTATTGTGTTTCTCCCTTTCTGTAAAATAAGCTCTAGGTGTGGACAAATTCCATTTCTCTCATAGATGCCACCATATTCCCATCATCTATATAGTGTCTGATATATGAGGACACTCAAACATTGTTAATTGCATGAATTTATGAAAGTAAAATAAACATGTTTTACTTTGATTGCATCAGAAATGCCAGTTGTTCAAAATTGTAGAATTTGTGTATAGTAAATTTTAAACTAGAGAATGTATTAACATGATTACTTTTTATACTGGTTCATGCTACTTAATCAGTAAATTAGCATATATATGTGCATATCAGTGACAAATAAAATTATTATAAAGTATGTTTAACATAAAAAGTATCAAATTATTCAATTTTATAGAGGCAAAAAATGTTTTAAGTCATTACTTGCTTTTGTTTTCTTCTTATATAATTGCTTTCTCTTCAATTTTCTTTATTCTAGTATTCAGATATTCTAAGTTTAGAAGGATTTTCAGTTATTATTGCTCAACTGCTTGGCTTTCATATAGGATTAACATATGATGACATCAGTAATTGCTCTTGCCCAAGAGCTGCATGCATAATGAATCATGATGCAGTGTAAGGCTTTTTCCTTAATTAATTTCACATACAATATGCTTTTATGAGGTTATTTCTAAGATACGGTGAATTTTTTAATATTTTATATTGATCTCCACATCACAAGTTGGAAAGATATATTATGTTTAAAGAGATGTCACACAAAATTTATTCTGTGTAAGCCAATTGTCTGGAAAGTGATGTATCCTATTATTAAGAAATTTTACACAAGGGAATCAGAGGGATAAATTTAAAGCTGAGAAATTATGAAATATTAGGTAAACGTATGATACTATTCATGTTTTTGTTGTTGTAGTCTTTATTGCTCAGGAAAAGGTACATACATAACATCACCCTTAATATAATATAGTACTGGCAGCTTTGTTAACATGCTGAGGGAAAGAAAAATGAGGAAAGATTTGAAGAGGAAAACATGCCCTTAATTTGCGGATGTTATGATTGTCCACCTAGAAAAATCAGCAGAATCAATATACAATTAGGAGAATAACAACACCAAAAATTTCATTGGGATGAATGAATCTAGAAAAAGCAATAGTATGTTGTTTAAACCAGCACTAAGCAAATTAGGTTATTTATCATACAACTGTAAAAATTTTTGGTAAATGTTTGCAATACAGTGAGCATAAATCAATATTTTATATCACTTTAAAGAAATTCAGTAAATTCTCTTAGAGGTGATAAAGTGGAGATGGTAAATAGAGAAAACCTCTTGTCCAGTACGAACTAGAATTTGTCATCAAAGGAAGGATTTTATAGATGAGAGACACTATATCTGTGCATAGAAACAAAGATGGAAACAATGACTTCAGATAGGAGTTAAGAAAAATCACTGCATAATTATGGAGGATAGGATCTCTCGTGTGCACATAGAGGGGCTAGCATTTGTTAGGGCTGGATGTATTTAATAGTTGTGATAGGAAGTTAGGACAGTAAATACAGAGAGTTATGTGGTTTGACTGATGCTGGTGTAAAGATGAGAGACACTTTCCTGTGATAGGAAACTGAGAGCAAGAAATGTAAGATCTCTGACAGAGGGTGTGAAACAGTTGTCTTGGTGGCTGGAAATCAAATGGTTTAGGAAATATGATAGGATTGTTGAACATTTTAAAAACCTATTTAAAATTGTGATCATAAGATAAATGTAAAAACAAATAAAATGGTTGGCTGTTTTCATTAATTTAATTTCAGCTTCTGAGTTGCAAATGCAAAGAAAATGGAAAGTTGAGGTTAATGTCCATGGGCTTGAGAAAAAGTCTATGGTGGAATCTGTTTTATCCTGAAATAGAGAGATTTCAACTTTTCCCTTCCCCAAATATGGAACTTTGGATGAGAAGTCAATCACCTTATTTCAATTGTCTTTACACAAGAATGGTAATCTTTCCCACAGAAAGCAAATAGTTTTACATTTTTTTCAATTTATTTTCAGAATTCTGTATACTTAGGGATCAAGTATATATACACACATATGTATACATGCAAATATATATAAGTATACACACACACACACACACACACACACACATATAGTCATGTACCGCATAATGACTGTCAACAATGAACCACATACACCACAGTAGTCCCATTAGATATGTCCCCAGGTAATGTTTTAGCCATCTCATTTTGTGTAAGTAGACTTTATGATATTTGTACAATGATAAAATCACCTAATGATGCATTCCCCAGGTATTCCCACCATTAAGTGATAAATAACTGTATTTCTCAAGTTTATGTCTTAATCCATTTTCTGTTGCTAACAACACAGTACCACAGACAGAGCAAGTTTTACAGAAAGGCATTTGTTCTGGCTCACAGGCTGAGTGGCCACATCTAGAGATGGTCTTCCTGCTGGCAAAGTCCTGAAGCCCTGCGGGTAGTCACATGGCAAGAGACAGGGAGTATGTGCATTTGTCTTTCTGGTCTCTCTTGCTCTTCTAAGAAAGCCACCAGTATTCAGTCATGGGGACTCCATCCTAATGACCTTATCTAATCTTATTCACCACCCCAAAACCCCACCTCTAAACACCATAGTGAGTTTAAATTTGTACTTGCTTGACACAATAGGGGTTAAATTCCAACATGAGTTTCAGAGAGCACACAGCATATTCAAATCACAGCAGTTTGTAAGAAATTCATTTTTGGAGAATATTAAAGATAAGAAATATTAAAATTAAATTTTTTTAATATGGTTAATGTAATCTCAGTTAAGGTATAATTTTTTTTCTTTGAGCCATCCTGTGAGTCAGATGATGTGGGTATGCAACATTGTTTATATAGCAAGGTTTTATTAACAAGGTTTATTTACATAAGGAATATTATTTTATTTTAGGATTTCAAGTGGTATGAAGATTTTTAGTAATTGTAGCATGAATGAATATAGGCATTTCACTTCAAAATTTGAGGCTAAATGTCTTCAGAACCTTTCAGATTTGCAGCCATTATATCAAAATGAACCAGTGTGTGGTAATGGAATTTTGGAATCTAATGAAGAATGTGACTGTGGTAATGAAAATGTAAGCAATAAATTTGAAATTTGAGCACAACTTCTACATTTATACTAAAATATAAAACATATTTGCAATGTTATACATGGAATAATATATGCAACATTTTTTCAATTTATGACCAAGTATGAGAATGAAAATAACTTTAAATAAATCACTTTCCCACACCTCTTAAGTTAAGACAAATGTTTAACAGGCTCATTCGCATAATTATTGAAAATTATGCCTGTAGCCAGGTGTGGGGGCACACACCTGTAATCCCAGTATTTGTGAAGCTGAAATAGGAGGACTGCAATAGGAGGTTCACAGCCAACCTCAACAACTTAGTGAGACCCTGTTTCAAAATAAAAAATAAAAAGGGCCATCCAGGTTTGTAGCTCAGAGGTAGAATGCCTTTGGGCTCAATCCCCAGTTTTTTTTAAGTAGTAAAGAAAAAAATTATTTCTGCAGATAGATCTTTAATTAGATAAGTTAAATGAAGTCCTTTTTAGCCATCATCATTCAATTTCTAACTTATATGGCATCATTCTGTGTTTTCTATATAAACTTTTGCTAAATTTGATCCAATTTTTTTCTTCTTGTGTTAGCAAGACTATATAAATATAATAATGGAAATTTTCTTTAATCATTCTCAAACATTCCTGCAATTACAAGTTTTAGAATGATCGTTTTTTCTATTTGTTCCTTTGTTAATATAGATATGCACATCATTATAGTCCTTTCAACCGTGTTTTCAATGCACAGTACTCTGAACAGGTGTGACCACATATTAAGTATATTATAAATATCATTGTTCTATAATATTTAACAATTTCCATTTAAATAAACCATCTCCATTATTCCTTCCCCAGTTGTTACATGAATTCTTTCCCCTTACAAAAATAGCTGACCACCACGTTTACGTAGTTAAATCCCTACCAGTTCTTTTTTATGTGTATTATTATTTATTTTTTCCACATTACTTTTTATACACTTATTGGTGCATTGCAATTATATATCATAGTGAGGTTCAAAGTTATACAAACATGCATGCCCACAGCACTGGGCATATGAAAGAACTCAAAAAGCTTAATACTAAAAAAAAAAAACAATCAAAAAGTAGGAAGTTGAACTAAATTGACACTTCTTGAAAGAAGAAATACAAATGACTAATGAATATATGAAAAAAATGTCCAATATTAGTAGCAATTAGGGCAATGCAAAGCAAAACTACACTGAAATCTCACCTACAAGTTTTCTTAATCATCTTCCACTCCATAAGGTAAAAGCTCCATGTATGAGTCTGTGTGTGGGGGCGTGTGCTCACACGCGTGCGTGTGTGTGTGTGTGTGTGTGTGTAGAAGGTTTCCAATTATCATGGCCTCCCTAAAGCTATCTTACTATTCTGATAAGCAATAGCATATTCCTTTTGCACTCTCCTATCCCTGAATATGGTGCCCATCTCCCTGCTGATAAATACAGGCAATTTTTAAGGAAGGATAGAATGAAATGACACGGTCCATGACTACATATGGACATTGGGTTTCTACAACCACAGGCTGTGGGCAGAATGACATTCATCACAGACACCGTCAGTGCCCACCAGTGTGTCCTGCACACTGCCTTTTGCTGCAGAGTGTTTTTATTTCATGTACCAGAGACTTGCTGCCGGAGTGGCTCCAGTGGCCTCAGTGGCATGCACAGCCATTAGCAGAGTGGGCTCAGTGTGCTTGAGAACTAATGATCTGGCCTCAGATGAGCATAATGAGCAGCTGGTTGGCAAATGTCACAAATTTCTTGCCTGAGGAATGTACTACACCAAATTTTTGCAAACGGCCACCTACTCTGGCAATAAGATTTTATTGGAAAACAGATATGTTCATTTGTTTGCATATTTTCTATGGCTGATTTTATGCTACATCTTAAGAATGAAAAAGTTGTAACAGACCATACGATGAGCAAATCTACAAGTACATACTTTTCGGTGTGTGTGTGTGTGTGTGTGTGTGTGTGTGTGTGTGTGTGTTGTTGTTGTTGTTGTTGTTGTTGTTGATAGAACCCAGGGGCATTCTATATCTGAGCTACACCCCCAGCCCTATTTTTTTTTTCTTTTTATTTGGAAACAGGGTCTCACTGCATTACTGAGGCTGGCTTCAAACCTGTGATCCTCCTGTCTTAGCCTCCCAAGTACTGGGATTACAGGCATGCACCATCAGGCCCAGCTTGTTTGGTCCTTTACAGTGAAGGTTTCTGAACCTTGCTCTATATAACCTCTCAGAGGTTCTTGTGGGACTTAGCTTAGTTTGCAGGGGTAGTAAACAGTGCACTCGTGCACATGTACTGGCTACTCCCTCCACTAACATCTACAGTCCCATTCCAGTGGTTTGATAGCAGGCATAATGAACATCAAAGATGCCCTCATTTTAATCCATGGCACTTAGGGATATGTTACAGTACTTGGCAAAGGTGCTTTGCAGAAGTCGATAATGTTATGGACCTTAAGGGAGGGGTGTAATCCTGGGTTATCAGGGTAGGCCCCATCTAATCACATGAGCCCTTATTAAGTAGAGAGAGCATTATCTAGTGAAGTGAAAGAGATGTGGCAGAAGGGGAGCAAAGAAGACACAAAGAGTGGAGGGGATACAATGTGGCTTTGTGAAGGAGATACATGGCAGCATAAGAAGGAATTCTGGTAGTTTCTAGAAGAAAAGATCAACCTGTAGCTGATAGCCAGCTAGGAAACAGAAACATCAGTCCCACGACTATAAGGAACTGAAGCTGGCCAATGGTCAGAATGACCCTCCAAGAGAAGAGGATTCTTCCCATGAGTCTCCAGCAGAGAGCACAAGAGCTGCCCACACCCTGATTTTGACCATCATGTCTAGAGTAGCAGTGCAGAGAATTCAGGCGATTCCTGGAATTCTTGCAACAGTCTATCTGACTGGACCAAATGAATTTTTCTTATCCTAATTTGTCATCATTTCCTGAGCCCTTTAATGACATGTTGGGTAGATATACTTAGAAGTTGACAAAGGATAGGAAAGGCCAAATGAAAACACCTAAAATCAGCTGGATAGAAATTAAAATGGCTTAAAATGTCGTGGGTGAAAAAATCAAAAGAAAAATTTGAGAGTGATTTGAACTATATGAAAGTCAAATAAAATGATATACGAGACATTACAGAAGTGTTGCATACAGAATCCATGCTAATAGCTGTGACATCAGAGGCCCCCAAATACCATCATGGTTAGCTCAGATTCTGTATCTAGTTGTCCTATCAACAAATGTAGGTGCTTTGTAGAATAAATAAATAAAGAAGTCACTACTAACACTACTAAAGAAAAATGGCATGTGAATACCTACTAAATATATTTTTATTGTACTTCTTAAACTTTAATCTTATTCACAATAGAAATCTTTAGTAAATAAATCACTAATAAGAAAATTGAGAAAACTTTACGTTTTTCCTGGAAACTTACCTTTTCCCCCTAAATATACATTTCCATATTAGTAATTTTTGAATTAATTACAAATATTTCAGCTAATAAATGTTGCTGATCAGCTGCTAATCCAGATGCCACATCATTAGTTCTTACAGTTATATGTATATTTGAATATTCTAGAAATAGTATATATAATAATATTGTATATTAAGTTGAGCACTAAGTAGTAAATTAAAGTTGAGATTGGCAAACGAGTTCTTAAATTATTGAACTGGAATAATATTTCATCTTTTGAAATTTTAGGAATGCCAATTTAAAAAGTGCTGTGATTATAAGACATGCAAAGTGAAAGGCTCAGTGCAATGTGGTTCTGGACCATGTTGCACACCAAAATGTGAGGTAAGTTGCTGACATTCATGAACGAGAAATTGACCTTCAATAGTAGAAGGCTGTATTGTGTTATGCGGAACTGATCAAAAGAATGTAGTAATTCCATGAAATAAAAAATAGAATGCATAAGCAAACACAAGTATGTAAGGAAAATTATGAAATAAAGAAGGCACTTCGAGTTGGTACTGATTATAGTGTTTAAAGCACAATGTTTACCATCTTCCAAGTTATCAGATAAAAAGGAGAAAAAACATATACATTACTATATCAAATATTGATGCTCAGCCACTTGTGGTGAGGCATGCCTATAATCCTAGTACTTAAGAGGCTGAGACAGGAAGATACTGATTCAAGGCCAATGTGCTGTAACTTAGGCCCAATTTCAAAATAAAAAATATAAAAGGGTTTGGGGTGTAGCTCACTGGGTTCAATCCCAGGTGTCACAAAAATATATATACTAATGCTCAAATGAATCAAAAATCATAAAAATTATAAAGTCAAATAAATAATAAATAACTAATTCTGAAAATATTATAACATGAATACTAGATGAAATGTATAATGTGCAGAATATGCAAAGCACTCTCACACTCTGATAAATAAAAGATGAATCATATACAATAGAAGCCAATAATGGGTACTGTATTGGGATGGTTACAGAAATTATTATGTAATATGCAAAAGCTAGTAAATTTAGGTTGGATATATATGTACTAATAAATATAATATCATTTCCAATGTAATATGCTTGGTTAAGAAAGCAAGTTCTATAATGCAAAATATTTTTGGTTCTAATTCTGGTAAATCACCTATATATAAATATTTCATGTGTTCTTTTCACCCAATTTTTCTATTAAGGTCTAATTGAAAATAGTAAAATTTTATTAGTGAGGATTGCTGAGTATTACAATGACATATTGAAACTTATAACTAGCCTCATAATCAAAGGCAGGTGATACCATCACTCAAAAACTCCCCCTTGCTTCACTGTAGTGAGTACATATATCCACCCACAGTTCCTAGTAAATACCAATCTGTTTTCTGCCACTATAATTTTGCTTTTACAAAAAATAGCATAAATTGAATCATAAAATGTGCATAAACATATAAGCACCTTAGTATGTGTTTTGAGATTCATGTAGTGTTTATCAGTTCATTCCTATTTGGTGCTGAATAGTACTTAAAAGTACTATCATGACATACCATGGCTTATTAATTCATTCCCAGTTGAGGGACATTTGGGTCATTTTCAGTTTGGGGTAATGAAAATGTACCTACTAAAATAATATCCATAAGTGAGTTGTTTATGAACATAGCATTTCATGCCTCTTAAGTAGATACTTGGAGTGAGATTGCTGGACCATGTAGTAAATGGATATGGAACATTAGGGAAATTTGAAAACAATGTTTTTCAAAGCAACTATACAATTTTCAATTCCCACCAGCTACTTAAGAATGAGACTGCCAGGCATGGTGGTGCACACCTGTAATCCCGGTACTTGGGAGGCTGAGACAGGAGCATCACAGGTTCAAGATTTGCATTAGCAACTTAGAGGGATTCTCACCAAACTAGCTTCAAAGCACAAAATGAAATGGGGCTGAGACTGTAGTTCAGAGGTAGAATGCCCTTGGGCTCCATCCCTAGTACCAAAAATAAATAAATAATAAAAACAAAAGAATGAGGCTGACATTGCTTTGCAAATTAAATGTAAGCTTTAAAACTACACAATGTATGCCTTTATTTTATCTTCACTATTGGTTTTCTATTCAATTCATAACTTTTAAAAATAATTTCACTGGTTGCTTCAGAATTTACAAGTCTTTGATTAATTAGAGACTAATTTCATATAATACACCATTTCTTGTGTAGCAAATGGACAAGAGAATGCTCTATACACTATAAACACAAAATACATTGCTGCTGTTTTTGCTTTCTATAGTCTTTTATCTTTGAGACCAAGTAAAACATTACTCATCACTGCTTTATTGAGCATTAATTCAATCAGTGTGATTACAATCTGGTGTGTGTGTGTGTGTGTGTGTGTGTGTGTGTGTGTGTGACTTCAACATCTATAGAAGATCAGCATTTGGATGTGGTAGACTTCACAATGGAAGGAATGAATGAGTGATGTTTTTCAGCCAGGCACAACATTCAGTAGTAACTTACCCTTTATCTGAGTGATGCAGAAAGACCTTTATGTTTCCAGGTAATAATAAATATAATGATGGCAGCAATGATAAGTGTTACATGCACTGTTATCAAGTATTAATCTAAGATCTTTCCCTTTAAATCAATTTAATACTAATACAAACTTTATGAAAATATGATTATCCCAAATTTACAAATGTGAGAGAGAAAGACACTATGTGTCGCACTCATACAAATAATCTAGAACAAATCAAAGCCAGGGACTGAAATTAGGTACACTGACTTCTGGGTCTCTCCAAGAACAAAAAGGCAGAGTCAGTCATCCTCCAATTCCAAGGAACAGGTCTGTGCCCTCAAAATGCCAGTTGAGCCAGACTGCCTTGTACTGTAGACCATAGCAGGGGGGCATTGCAAGTCTACTGTCTGTCAGAAGGGATTCTTTTTTATCTTTGAGAGAGTTACTCTTCTCTGGGCTTCACAATATATACTGTACCTAATTTTTCCTTTGGAGAATTATCAGCCTTGGGAACTCTGTTCCCTCAATTATCAATAACCAGATACATTTTATTTGACAAATCTCTTTAGTAAGTCATTGAGAAGAGTAATTGACAGAACATAATTTTCTTTTCATTTTCCTTCCTAGTTAGCAGTAGCAGGCACTCCATGTAGAAAGAGCATTGACCAGGAATGTGACTTTACGGAGTATTGCAATGGAACTTCTCACCACTGTGTTCCTGACACGTATGCACTGAATGGACATTTGTGCAGGCTCGGAACCGCATATTGTTATGATGGACAGTGCCAAACTACTGATCACCAATGTGCCAAAATATTTGGAAAAGGTATTTGTTCTTTCATATTTCTTTTACCTTAAATTTGTATCCTTTTTATAGATTAATTGCATAAGCCTAAATTATATATGCACAAGTCTAGAAATGAAAGAACCTGGATCACAAGTTTTAAAAGATTACATTTGAATTAAAGAAGGTCAGTATTAGTAGGACTGCTTGATATTTTCAAAAAATAATGCTATATATTCCTTTTCTCATGGTTCAATGTTTGGTTTTGGTAGATAGCTACCAAAACAAAAAAAATGTTAGTTTATTGCTCATAATTTATATAAATATTTGAATGGCAAATTAGTAAATTCTGAGATTTTACTTAACTTCCTTTTCCTCTCCACATTCATACCCTACATTTAATGGCATGAAACTTATAAAGATCAGAGAGAATTTCATTTATCTGTAATCATATTTCCTCACTGAAGAACCACTGCTAAGATCACAGTAGGCATAAGCCACCTGATCAAACTCCATGTTTAGATTTTGCTTTTCAGATAGCCTTTGAGAACAATTCAAATAAGATTCATGTATATATTTGCTTTTTGGTTCACAGTACCCCAATATGATTTTGTAATTTTAGAGGGATTACAATAATTTGAATACATCAAAATTACCTAATTAAATATAGTCAAATATAATGATTTCCTAGTTGAATAAAGGCAGTATAATAACCAATTCCAGTGATTTGTCCAGCAATAAGCTAAGGTGTACAGTTTGCACCAAATGACATGCATGTGGTCCATATTGTCTTTCTAATTATTTGAAACTTGTCTTTGGTAAAAAGTTTCAGATTAGGTGATTTAAGCAAAATTCAACCAGAGATACAGAGCTGTAATTTCTTAAATCACAGGTCAGTGCTATTTTATGTATGCTATGTTTTCAGCATGCTACATTTTGGAGGTTTGAGTATGTGTGTTTAATGCTTATTTGGATTTGAATATTATTGTTATTGTCACAGTAACTTTACATCAGGATTTAACACGTCTCTTTTTTTTTTTTTTTTTTTTTTTGGTGGTACTGGGGATGGAATCCAGGGGCCTTCTACCTCCGGGCTACACCCCCAGCCCTATTTTTTTTAATTTTTTATTTGGAAACAGGGTCTCACTAAGTTGCTGAGGCTGGCTGCAAATGTGTGATCCTCCTGTCTCAGCCTCCCAATTACTGGGATTACAAGAGTGCACCACTGCGCCTGGCTAACACATGTCTTAAAAATAAAATTAAATCATATTTTCTGTAAAGAAAATCTAGGACATACACACACTCTTTTTTTTTCTTAACTAAAACTAAATAAAACCTTTTACCCAGAATCTAGTTATTTGACATTTGACCTCTTTTTGAATTCTAATTGAAACAGGATGTTCAGAAAAAAGTTAATAAATCATGTGTTTTTCCTCCTAATATACACTCTGGTATCTTCAGAAAATTGACATAAAAGGGTCAAAAATTTTATCTTCCAATGCTGGTTGTTCATACATTCATTTAGTTGGCTTTTTGAGGGCAAGTATTTTTCTTCTTCTTATGTTAGCAAAAACCAGAGGTCCAAAGGATGTTCTTCATCTACTTTGGAGGCATATGAATTAACAAATATTTATGTCAACTTGACATTCCTCCTTTAAGTAAATTTAACATTATAAAGTAACTGTAGAAATATAATCAAATTTGTCTATCAAAAATATACACTGATTGTCTATGTGACAAGAGCTGATAATATTCAAAAAAACAAATGCTACTGGGAATTGAACCCAAGTGCATTACTAAAGCAAAAGAAAAGAGAGAGTATAAAACAAGAGATACAACATAAAAACAAAGAAACACAAAATAATTATTTGTGCTAAATTTATGTGTGTGTATGTTTGTGTGTGTGTGTGTGTGTGTGTGTGTGTGTGTGTGTATTACTAGGGATTGAACTCAGGGGCATTCTACCTCTGAACTATACCTCCAGCCCTTCTTTTTTATTATTATTATTGTTTTTTATTTTGAAACAGGGTCTCACTAAGTTGCTGAGGGTCTTGCTGAGTTCCTGAGTCTGGCCTCGAACATGTGATCCTTCTGTGCATTTAAGGGAATGAAAATAGAATTCTAAAAGGAAAGTAGAGAGTAGCAGACAAGGAAAATAAATACAGCCAGCTGTCATCAGATAGTCTTCAGCTATCAGCTGAATTTGACTCAACTCTACAGAGATTCTTTGTCCAAAGGGATATCCTTCCTAGGGCAGCACATGCCCAACAATTAATTGAGATGGGGGGTTTTATTTAAAAGTCTGGCTGCTCTGGCCAAACATATACATGCTAACAAGATGTTTCTACTGCATACTTACCGGTGATGTTGTCTAAGCCTATGTTGGGCCTGCTTCTAAATTTGACTTCTCTGCACCATCTTGCCTCCCCCCTCCCTCACTAACATAGACTTCACATCAGACCTCACTTAGATGCCAGGTTTCTGAAGGTCCTTAACAGTTGGTATTGAGAATGGTGTGAACATCTCCCGTAAGATGAGCTTTCACATCAAATATTTTTTCCAGGCTGACAATGAGGGAGCACCCCATCAATGGAAGGAGTTGATGATGCAGCCTGCCAAAGGAATATTATAAGAGTGAAAGAGAATATGCTCACTGGTACAACCGAAATGCATGGGGGAATAGTAACTACAAAGACAATGGAATTTGATAGGCATTCCTAAACACTATTGAACCTAGGAAATAACGAAAACGTGCATTTGAAAGCAAAGTGTGAGCTCAAAGGGCATCCCTGCTAACTTATATAAAACTCTCTTATCTCTTAAGAAATGAGATAGTTCAATCCCTAGTAACTAACACACACACGTGCACGTGCATACACACACACACACACACACACACACACAAAGAGGTTAGAAAGAGCTGAGGTTTAATGGTCAAGTTGAAGAAAATCTAAAGAAGGTTAAATGCCTAATCGGTCTATTCAGTGCTAAAGTTCTGGTTAGGAAAAGAGTGGGACTAGAACTTGGGATGAACATTATTAAAAATATGACCCCCAAATTTTGAACCTCCTTGCTTCTCTGAAATTTCTGACCCTATGGAATGGTCCAGTCCTCTCCTTTCCATCTTCCCCTCCCTCCATCCCTCAATTTAGCATGACATAAATATGTTCTCCTTTCCTGAAGATAATACTGAAGCTCCTCACTCATAACACAAGTTGTATCTTCATGAGGATTCTCCCCTAGCAATGAGCTGAAAATAGAGTTAGGGCACACCATAAGAGAGACAGGAATGTGTTGGACCTTAAGCAATAAAGAAACTCTACTCCAGAGAGCTGTGGGTCCAGCTTCTGCCAGAATTCATGAAGTGTACATGGGATGAAATCAAGAGAATGCTTGCTCATAGTATTGAATAAGAGGGACATAAGATTGGTTGAAGGAACATTTATTGTTTTGGGAACACTCTCCCAAAGTATAGGATTTAACACCCTGACAACGATCCTAGAAAACAGTAAAAACTTTCGAATAGAATGGCTTCCAGAACACGAAGCCTCACTCTTAGTGTAAATGACAGATTTCCCGTAGCATATAGTGGAGTAAAAGAGGAACAGACTCAGTGCTGTGGTCATATTGTACTATCTATACTGTGTATATAAGGCCCAACAGGAAAGCCCAAGGCCATAGGGAATGTCTGTGAGTGGGGTACCAGATTGACCATGACTTTCAAAGATGGCTTCTCATGGGCCAGGGCTGGTGGTAGGAGATGTCGTTATAGGAGCAGGAGTAATATAGACCACTTACGAATTTAACTTCACAGATAGCAACGAGTAGGACAAGGTCTCAGAAAAATCAAGGTCAGCCATCAGTGCTTAACTGCCAGAAACCAGTTGGATAAAATTATTGTAATGAACAGTGGGACAGAGCAGCAAACATAAGTGCCTTCTCCACAAAGCAATAGGGAACTAGTTAATAGAACACGACTTCCCTGTGAGCTATGAGCAGCCAGGGAGGGTGTTACTCAGTTTGTACCATCCAAGGAAACAACAGATGGATCATCAGGAGACAGAACGAAGTCACCTCAATAAATGTCATAATCACATGTCCAAATTCTGAATCTAAACCAATTTTAGAACGATAACTTATTGACTTAAGAGGTAGCTAAGAAAGAAAAACTCTATCATACCTTGGCAAATAAATATGTTAACAGTTCTTCTAGCATTCCCCCAAACTGACCTATCACCACTTAATCAGTTATCTGTTCCCTGGGAAAAGGGAAATTCCTAAGCATTTTGAAAATTGATGGATGCAGAGTCTGAGTTGGCATGGATACCCAGAGTGTAGATTTGAATCTCTCGGAAAATATCATGTTGATCCACTCCATCAATTATTTTATACTAAGTAGGCTAAAAAAAGTATAGCTAGCATGCTGGAAGGACCATGAGAAACATAGTTGCTACAGAGGGCAGAAGGAAACCCCAGACATATTCAGGGACCTGTCACAACAGTAAAAATTTTTAGGAACTAGTAGTCAGAGGCATGCCATCCTGCAACAAAGTAAGAGAAAAACTATTATATATTGTATCTCATATGACATAGAAAAATTACAATACATGGTACGTATGCTCTTTGGAGTCTGAAGGCATTATTATCCACATGAGGAAGTAACTTCTCAATTCCATCTACTGGGGTACAAAAACTGTTGCCGATATTGAATAAAATGAAAAACAGAAAAGAAATCTGGAGCATGTCCAGCTATAAATCAGGCAGTCCTGACTTTCTGAAGATACTGACCACCTGGTCATCCATTTTCTAAAGAAGGAGAGGTGGCCAGTAGTTGGACTCTGGATTTCTCATGGGTGATGACAAAGGGCCCAGCTTCTTGGTGGAGAACCTGTATGTAGAAAGATTGGAAGATGTAGAAATTTCTGGGATAGAAATATGTGGATAGACACATGGAAATGAGCAAGTAATGTGATGATCTCTATATGAATCCATCAGGCTAACACCTATCAAAAAGCACCCACCATGGAAAGACACAAAACAACCACAAACATAATGACTTTACCAATTTATATCAGTTAGCAAACATCATTAGCCATATCAGTGCCTGCAGCCAGACATGCTCCTGGACCTTTCTCCATTTCTGTTCCTTCCTGCTTTTGAAATAGTTGATTCTTAAGTACTTGTCTCCCCTGGTCAAATACAGCCAAGAATAACCAAGACACATTCTGTTTCCTTACCTCTTTGACTAGCAAATTTATTTGGCTTACCAACCCCTTTTCAGGAAAAAAAAATTACTCAGTGTCACCCCTAAGAATTCTTCTTCCTCCTCCTCTTCCTCCTCTTCCTCCTTTTCCTCCTCTTCCTCCTCCTCCTCCTTTTCCTACTCCTACTCCTACCCCTCCTCTGGCTCTTCCTCCTCCTTCTTGTTCTTGTTCTTTTGGTACTGGGCATTGAATTCAGGGGAATTCTACCTCTAAGCTACATCCCCAGTCATTTTTAATTTTTTGTTTTGCTTTAATTTTGAAACAGGGTCTCACTAAGTTGCTAAGGCTGGCCTCAAACCTGTGATCCTCCTGCCTCAGCCTCCAAAGTACTGGCATTACAGGTGTGTGTGGCTGTGCCTAGCTGAATTCACTTTTCAAAGTGAATGAACAGAAATATGCAGAGACAAATTTGAATACTTTCATGTATCTGTATTTGGTTCTAGCACCTCTTGGGTTCGATATTGCCCACTTTCTAAACCTCTGGAAGGCTATTCATCCATCAGGGCCACAGTTGCTAATGACTGAGAAGACAGTTTCTCCAAAGGTGTCAAAACCAAGGAGCATGGGTTGCTCACATTTTTTTTCTCCTCCTCCTCCTCCTCCTCCTCCTCTTCCTCTTCCTTCTTCTTCTTCTTGTTCTAGAAACCAGGGGCATTCTGACTCTGAGCTACATCTTAGCCCTTTTTATTTTTTATTTTGAAATAGGGTCTCACCAAGTTGCTAAGGCTGCCCTCGAACCTGCGATCTTCCTGTCTTACCCTCTAAGTACTGTAAGCCACCACACTTGGCTTACGTTTTAGTTTCTGATAATAGTTTTCTCACCACCCACTAGCAGGCTCTAGTGGCAGTGCCACATATGTTAGACATGTTTGATAGAAGCACTCTACTTCTAGGTTTCTGTCCCTTTGTTGATTGAAAGGGTATAATCCTCAAATCTCCAAGATGTACATACCTAATATAGCTTGTCGATATTCATTATATCGCCTTCTCTCTAATACCAAGCCTGAGAGATGAGTTTTTATGTAAAATATTGCTGATTCCCTCATCAGATTAAAAAAAAGATGACATGGCAGACTATGTACTGCTTCCAAAGGTTTCTGTCCATAAGTGACATGCTTCAAATTTCTCATCTTATTAACGAGAAAATTACAAGGTCGAGGCCTATACCCATTGGACTAGGTTCCTATAAGGAGGGGAAGCAAATTATTTTTGAAAATGATATGACTTACTGAAGTATATATAATCCTTTTCAAGTTTGTTAGATGAGTATTATTTCTTTCCACTTGCATTGACAGGGCGCACATGGAAACCAAAACATGATCAAATATGTGATGATTTTGGAATGTTTCATTAGCTCATTACTGACAAACTATTAATTTGGATTAAGGATAATAACTAAATTAACATGCTTTCCTTTAAGATGCTCAAGGTGCCCCCTATGCCTGTTTTCAAGAAGTCAATTCTCCACTTGAGAGATTTGGAAACTGTGGTTTTAAAAATTCACGACCATTGCCTTGTGAACAGAAGTACGTACATAGAAAACGATTGTTTTCTTGAATCCTAAAAATTGTCTATTTTTTGTCAGGAGATACTAGATAATAATGAACAGTAAGTTTTAAGACAGGATAATATTTTCAAATATGGATATATGTATTTTTCTTCTACAAAATTCAGTTTTTATTTTCCTTGTTTTTCTGGACACTGTCCTAAGAATGAGATTGGGTGAAGAGATGTGTATTACCAGAGAAAGATAGTAGGCATAAATTTCCAAAAATCAAGACTCCTGCTCTGTAGTGAGAATTAAAAATGAGTTTTATAGTAAGTCTATCAATGGTAATAATCTTAAAGAAAGTGTTTTTAATTTTAAGATAGAGGACTTTTGAGAGAAAGAAAATTTTCATTTTTGTTGTTTGCTTCCTAAAAACTGATATGTAACTAATAGAAACTACATTTAGTTAGCTCAGTTTGGATTATTTGGATATAGTTTTACTGTAAGTCACATAATAAAGCAATTCATGAAACCCAATAAAGAAAGTGCCTACCCTGCAACAAGTGTTTCCTGAATATCACTGGGGTGTTGACAATAAAAAAAAATACCAACTAAATGCAATACCAACTAAACCAGATTCAAGAAATAAGGAAACAGGAAGAAAATAGAAAAAAAAACTCAGATAAAATCCACTAATCCAGGGAGGAGTTGGGATTTCTTTTATCATCCAAGACATAGCCAGGAAAAATTGCAAATTCTGTAGGTAAGTATCACACTCAGAATAGTTCAAACAATATGAGTCCCTTATGAGGACAAAAAAATGGATGAAGAAGGTGACTAGTTAATATGGTCTGAACATTAATTTACTATAGATCATGTATGGCATAAAGATTATGCAGATTTTCCCACATGCCCCAATACAGGAGGGCTGGGGCAAGGAAAGAAGGGATGTGGAACCCCAGAGAGAATGCTCATGAGTGAGGACCCCATGAGGAAACCCTGCACAATCACGAGAGACACAGCATAATCAGCTCTACCTTGTTGGAAAGTGATGCAGAGCACCTGTGACAAGCACACCGGGTTACAGCACAACTCATCCCTCTCCCAGATGGCCAGGTCTGTCTGCAGTTTCTGATCTAAGAGACTCATGGAAGATGGAAAAGCAAAGATGGGAGAAACCATGAAAGTTATCAAGCATGGTTTTTCAGGAATTTACCTAACATAATAACAGTACGTGTATTTCCTGAAATAAAATAGATCAGAGACTGAAATAAAATAGCAAAAGCCATCCACTCTAAGCAGACTGTAATCCCTTTCCAGAAAAGAAAAGCTAGTTCTAAGAATTCAACCATTAGTGGAAATTACAAAATATGGATTTGGAAGGAAGAGTTTATACTCCATAGTAAGCTAGAAATGGACATTACATGGAAGGATGGCTTAAAATATATTTCAGGGGGCTCGGGGAGTAGCTCAGTGTTGGAGCATTTGCCTAATATCTGCAATGCCCATGGTTTGATCCCCACCACCACAAAAATAAAACTAAACTAAAATAAAATATATTTCATAGGAAGGGACTGGGGCCAAAATCAAAAGTATCAACATCTGAGAAAGTAGAAGAATTATTCTGGAGGGGAAAAGAAGCTTGGAAAATTATTTAGGTTTTGGCACCATTCTCATTTCAGTCTTCACTTTTTTATATCATTAAGCTAATCCCTATGATATTAAAAAAAAGCCCCAAATGGTCTTTTACCACAAATAGATGTGTTAAAAAAGGAGGCTATTGATTAAATAATAATGACATGATCAATAGACACATGTTAATAGCCAAAAATTCCACTGAGAATATTTAATAGCTTGATTTGGGTTATTCCAAGAGCAAGGAGTGACATACAGTATTTTCTAGGCTATAGTATAGGAATCCTGTGAGCCTCTTAGAGAAGCCAGTATTCTACCCAATGATAGATTATAAATGAGAAATTAAATGGGATAACCTCTGGTATGATTGTGGCATGGAGGGGATCTAAAAGTTCCTACGTTCTCAAGAACCAAGTTTAGACATATGGAGAAAATCTTTATTTTGGAAGAAATTTGGAATAAAAATGAATAATCCGCATACTACAGAAATGCACTGTCTAGAAATCATGACAGGAACTATAGGCATAATCAAAAGATGCAGAAAGAGTAAGTGATATTAGCCACTCTCAGCAATTTTAGGTAACAAGTCACCAGACTGATTAAGCAGTATCAAAATGGGTCCAAGTGATGAACTTTCCCAAAGAATATGATTAAACTATGATGAGTGCTCTTAAAACTGCCGGAGGCTAGAGAACAATTTTGAACTCTTTAATAGAAAATGAAGTAGTGTCTGCACATCTGGGTTCAGTATGCACATATTAACTCTGCTACAATGCTAATTAATATCGTTGCATTTAATTGTTCAGAAGATGTGTTTTATCTTAGAAAAACATAAAAGTTTATTTTGGTGTTTTTCAATTAAAAAACACATATGTCACCATACGTAATTGGAAACTGGTATCATTAAAAATTGAAATGATAAGGAATTTTCTTTTTCCATTTCCAGGGATGTTCTCTGTGGAAAATTAGCTTGTGTTTGGTCACAGAAAAATACTTATAAAAATGCTGTTCACTCTGCAGTTTATTCATATATTCATGATCATGTCTGTCTATCCATAATTCCTGGGTCTTCTGTGAGTTCAGATGGGAGAGACAATGCCTATGTTGCTGATGGAACTGTGTGTGGACCACAAAGGGTAACAAATTGTGATAATTCATATTTAGCAGTGTAAGATTATGTCAGTTATTACATGCCACATGTCACGATGACTATCACAGTTATAATGAATGGATTTGAACCTTGTGCTTGCCTTTATTTCCCATATGAATTTAAAGAGATAAAGTAAGCCTCAGTTAACCAATAATATACTCTCTGGATTAACCTGTTATTGGTGTTTATGTGAAAAAAGTACACATGTGTTTTAAACACAAGATTCGGCTGTCAGATGACTTTTTTAGATCTTAGAATTCTAATAGCTTTAAATAGTATAATTCTAACTCTGAATTTTCACAGTTTACTTGCTTCACAAAAAACCATAATTGACATTTTACATTACTAAATCATCTGCTTATGCATCGATCAAAATATGAGCATCAGAAGTTTGGAAGAACCAAACAAATTTATACTAGGAAAACATGGCAATAGGGCATGTACAAGCTCATGTACACACACACACACACACACATACACACACACACACACTTCCCTTGCCCGGTTATTCTGATAAATATTATGACAAAAATTCACAATGATATTAATTATATTTGAAACCTAACAAATTAATTTTCTTTCAATTATCAAGGGGACGAATCATTAACATCTAACCAATTATCCATAACAAAATGTTAACATAATAAAAATCTATCCTAGCAGTAGATATCAAATCAATCCTAGCAGTAGATATCAAAATCAAAAGTCTATGTAATCTTTACATAAACCATGCCAAGTCAAACACTCTCAGATTTTTTTTCTTGAAATTATTACTGTTGATATTTTTATATTGGAATGGCAGGGTATTTGTACCAGAATCAGAGTAGTATGAAGAAAGAGTTTTTCAATTTATGCATCTTTTATGCACATGTAGCAAATTGTTGCTTTTTTCTTTTTATATAAAATTGAGAATGATTGTGAAATATTTTGGCTTTTTTTTTAGTATTGTGTAAATAAAACCTGCAGAGAAGCCCATTTAATAAGATATAACTGTAATGCTACAAAAAATTGCAATGGGAATGGGGTAAGTAACTTTTCTTTTCTTTTTGAGGTTCTAAATTGCATATTGCAGTTTTGAATTTTCATATTGTAGGTTCAATTTTCATATTGTACTTATTTTCTTTCATGTAGAATATTCATATTGTAATTCAATTTTCATAATGAATTTTCATATTGTAGTTCTAAATTTCTTATTATTGTGGGTAATTCACAGTATACAGCTGGGCGTGGTGGTATATGCTTGTAATCCTAGTACTTGAGACTCTGAGACAGGAGGATCTCAGATTTGAGGCCAGCCTCAGCAATTTAGGAAGACTCTCAGCAACCCAGCAAAACTCTGCTTCAAAACAAAAAGTAAAAAGGGTGGGGTTGGACTGGCATAGTGGCTCACGCTTGTAATCCCAGGACTTGGGAGGTTGAGACCGGAGGATTGCAGATTTATGGCCAGCCTCAGCTACTTAGTGAGGCCCTCTGCAACTTAATGAGACCCTGGTTCAAAATAAAGAATAAAAAATAGGGCTGGAGGTGTATCTTGGAGGTAGAATACCCCTGGGTTCAATCCCCAGTAGCGAAAAAAATTAATAATAATAATAATAATAATAATAATGAAAAAGGGTGAGGTGTAGCTCAGAGGTAAATGCCCCTGGGTTCAATCCCCAGTACAAAACAAACAAACAAACAAACATCCTGTGTGGAAAGACTGAGGGTCTATGTTACTTTAAAATTGACCTTGCCTTTGTCTAATTGATTAATGTAAAGAAAAACAAATGAACTAATCTAATACCATTAAGTGAATTGTACTAGATGTGTTTTGGACTTATTGCAAGCACCCACAACTTGTGAATTAGTAATATGTCTAAATGAAAAATATTTATTCTTTCTGAACACAAATAAATGCATGTTTTAATTATGTTGCAAACATAATTTGTTCTCCCTTATATACTTAATAATCAAAATGTATAGTGATAAAATATCTTATAAAGAATATACTTTAAACCGGGTGTGGTGTTGCACACCTATAATCCCAGTACTTGGGAGAAGCTGAGACAGGAGGACCTCAGTTTTTTTTTTTTTATGTTTTTATTGGTGCATTGTAGTCTCACATCACAATGAGTATCAGTTTGGTGTTAACATACATGCACACAGCTCTTGGTGTCCCTCCACCCC